>JAUUEB010507246.1:0-10136 GCA_032362205.1 Clione limacina | reverse complement strand
TAAGTAATGCTGACATGGTACAATAAGGAAATGTTTTATTTTACATGGTGTCGGGTTTGTACTCTATCTGAGTACTCGTGTTTCTAGTTGTCTAAAAGTATATTCCTACGAGTATTCTGTGTTTGTTTCTTGAAATAGTAGCGTGTACTATCATAAAAAAGTTATAAGTACTTTAACCAATCAAATTTCTGAATAAATAATAGTTCACGCTGAATCTTCACGAGAGGTTTAGAAAGCTCATTAAAATTTGTCAGTTTTGTTTGTATTCATTGAAGAAGGAAGACAATGATATTGTGCTTTCGTATTATTCGCTCATGTTGAAAAAGTACTTATTCTTACTTTTTTGTCATTGCGTCATGCATAACTTTGACATTACTAAACTACAGAATTTCGATTATTCGCCTTGCTTTAAGAATGTTTTCAGATTTTAATTAGGTGATTCATGTGGCGTCATGGTCTATTGAAGGCTACGTGAAGGAGAGGTAGCTGGTTTGAATCCCTCAAAGGCTTGGCGTTTCCCTTAAGAAAGAAAATTAACAAATATTTGCTAATTTTATATAGTTTAAATTTGGAACCCGACTATAGGCACTTAATGATATTGTGAGATTTTACGGGACTTATATTTACACTTCAGAAGTTTGGAATGTAGAGGTCGTATTCTCCATTGGTCCCGTGGGTGTAATGGTGTATTGTGTAGAGTGCTTTGTTTGGGCCAGCTACAAACTTATGGATGCGCTATAAAAACTGATACTATATTATCAAAACAATTATATTTTATACATTGCAGTCATACCAACATCCAACTAGGGCGAATCATAAAAAAACACATTTAAACTGTTGTCGACACAAATAGTCAGGCTGCCAAAACGTCTCCTCCCATCTGAAAATTTTCATAATATCTACTTTTCTAACAGCTAGACATATCAAGAGTACAAAAAGTACTGTGCAAGGTTAGTGCATTTAATATGTTGAAGATTTAAAGAGGAAAAGCAAGTGAACAATGTCATATACAAGAGTAAATTACACTTGATCAGCATACATCTTCACAACACTCAATTTCAAATAAGTTCTGGTCAATGTTACAGCCAGGTTGCTATGATCTAGATGAGTATTTTCAATAAGTGCAAACAAGCTATCTAGTGAAAACATATTATTCCAGCACAGAGCCAAACATCTGATCCATGTGCCCACTCCAACCCCTAAAACCAAATCTAATCTATATTGTATGGTTCTATCGGGCGAGTGTTTAGGATCCGGAATGAGAAGTTAAGAACACAAAATTATAATTCGCCCCTGCTTCGCTAATTTCAGGGCTAGTCCACTCAAAATGATGTCAAAACATTGATAATATATCAAACTAATGTGATATCCCAAAACACGCCCTCTTTAACACTTTATTGTATATAAATATTGATGAGTAAGTCATGTGAGTCATTTCTAGAAGTGATAAGGACTACAGCCCGCTTGTCTTTGGATATGATTTTTATTTCCCCGTGAGTTCTGATAAACACAATAAAAAGCATGATTTAGTTAAAGGGGGAAAGGAGCACAGACAAGGAAATTATCAAAGTCAATGAAATTTCATTAGAAAATATCAGGGATTCCAAATAACTAGGCTTAATCAAGGCTGCAGCTTGTTCGTGTACTAGGGATAGCAAAGAATAGCAATGGTAACAAGGAGATGATGCAGCTCAATAATGTATGGAAAGATAGAGGTATAGCTTTAAGTTTGCAACTTCTAAGATGTTTGGTTTGGCCAGTCGTGATATATGGCTGTGAGGCCTGGACTCATACAAAGAAGAAAAGACCATTAAAGCTGCAGAAATCTAGTTTTACCTCAGGTTTCTTAGAGTGAAATGGACAGTAAAGAGAAGAAACGTACTCGTTCTACAAGAACTTGAGAATTCTCGTCACGGAAATGAAAAGGGGAAGAGGTTGACCAAATATCTCATATGTAGACAACATAGACAGTATCAGTGGCCTGAGTCCACAGGAATTGGTGCAAAGGAGCAACAGCAGAGAGAAATGGATGACATTTATGAAATTGCGGCAGTTAATTATCGAAACGATCAAGCTGACAATTGAGAATAGATGAGAATGAAATGTGAGTTGAATCAATGCACTCATCTAGAAAATACATTAATCAATAACCTTGAATGTCCATGTTTGATAACTCACTGTGAGCGGTATTAAGAAGATTTGGCATAAATAGGTTAAAGGTAATTTGGCCACGCTGTGAGTTGAAAGTAAACACGAATGTGAAAAATGTTGATAAATAAACAGATATGTACATGTTTGAATGAATGGGTGAGACAAATACACATATTTGTAAATGTTTGAATGATTGGTGAGACAAATAAACAGATATGTACATGTTTGAATTAATGGGGGAGACAAATAAACAGATTTGTAAATGTTTGAATGATTGGTGAGATTAAAGCAAACGTCAAGGGAAACTCAAATCCCATAAGTGAAAATTAATAAACGATTAGAATTGAAATATGAATAAAAATTGAAGAAATGTAAAAACTTCGCGTTTACAAGAAAACTATGGTCAAACTGATCCATCTTTTTCGCGAAAGTCTAAAGCGATGAAATAGTTCGGAAAAGCGGCTTGTACCACGCGAAATAAGAACTGTATAAAAACTCCACGTGGGTATCAGATACCCTTTTACCTGACCATTATGGTAATTCTAAACTTGAAACCCCTGTGTCTGCGTATTTAACGATCAATGTCTTTAAACTTATTCTCCACTTGACGATCTTATTCAGTATAAATATGTCTAACACGAGAAGATAACGAAGTCCACCTTACACATCTCACATAACATATCTACTTTAATTTAAACATCAACATTTGTTTCATGTTTGAATCACCACCATACTATTAGAAGTCAGTAAATTATACTGTAGGGACAGACAAAACAAATATTAAACAGTATTGGAACGATGTGGATTGCTTCACACTGAAAGAGAAGAGCATCTAGCGAGAATGTGTGATTTAGTTGGACAAACTTCATTATGAATGGTCCTGTGCGCCGTATAACGACGACTAGTCTCAAGCGAATCCACAAATGAACCTAAAAGATCCTTACTTATTGCCACATTAGGCTAGGTTTTAACCGAACATTTTTTTCAAAAGCTACAACTCGTTGAACATATTATTGCATACACCTAAATAAAATGCGTTTATGGATTCTTTTGAAATTGCTGCGAACGTATTCGTAATTTGAGAAATAATGCTTAAAAGATTTTTGCTATTCCTTTTTTGAATAGAATAGCTTGCTTTACACATTAATTAATAATAAATTTATAAACTTCCTTCACCAAAATGCGAAAATTATGAAAAGAATTATTTTACTTATAAAAGTTATGTCAACCCACAGAAAAACTACATCGTATTTAAGGTTAAAGTGTATAGATAAGACAATATTCATTGACAAAACAATTTGTGTGGCAATCAGAAGTCACCAGTCACTCAACGCTGTACCAATAAAAGTCCTCTAAGAAATACCTGTACCCGTCCTATTATAGAAAGACAAAAAGACATCCACTGTCCTTCTAGGAACGTGAACCGTAAAATCCTCCACACAAGAAACTATTTAGGTTATTTATTCTCATGAGGTGGAAGTATTTAGATTCTATTGTACGTGCTAAAGACTTATTTCTAAAAGATTTTTATAAGTGTTTTATTCCTTTTTCTTAAGCTCAATTGTAAACATGATAAGCGAAGTATTGTTATGGTGTCATAAGTCAGAACAGTACCAGAGATTACTTTGATAAGCACGTTTGATTGTATGAACTTGTTTGACCTTTGTGGGGTATTGAAATAATGGTGGCAAATTACGGGAAGCTATTTTGTAGATATCAATCATACGAACATTCTTCATATGGTAATTACAGTTGTCTACATAATAAAATTCAAAATATCTTTATTTATTTGTGTATTTGTATGCAATGGGATTACAGCCACAGTTTTAACTCAATCGAGCTGAAACGTTAGAAAATGTTGGTCGATATTACCAAATGTGTGGTCAAGCTTTTGGTAAAAATCGGTTGACTATAAAAAAAAACAGTTATTTGCTTTTTTTAGTTTTTCTAGGTTTTACTATATTTCCTCTGTAGAATACGCACCAATAAGGAAATTTGTGTATTTGTAGGTTATGAGATTTCAGCCACAGTTTTAACTCAATTGTCTTGAAAAATGTTGGTGAATATTAGAAAATGTGTAGTTAAGATTTTGGTGAAAATCGGTTGACTGTAAGAAAAGATATTAGTCTTTTAGTTTTATTAGGTTATATCTCTTGAAAACCTGCCATTAATCATGAAAAACATGAACCATCTTCCTGGAATGTTTAATTTGCACGTTCAGTGAATGCACGGGTCTATTTCCGTCTTAAATGTAAACACAATCCAAAGGTTTGATATACAGATTGGTCAAAAACTATTATTTTTAAAGCAGGTTGGGGGCATATTTGCGCATAGTGGGAGAGAGAGAGGTCTACATGGTGGTAAAAAAGTCAGCGTGTTCTTTTTTCTTTCTTTGTGTATCCTTCCCGGGTAAAACCGGGTACTAAGCCACTATCAATGTTATAAAAACTTAGGATACCCGAAGCAACTTGGACCATCTTAACACAAGTATTACGTTTTAATAGTTGTTCAGTAATTGAAGATTTATCATAATTTATCGCCATCATCTCTAGAAATGTTAATTATTGTCTCCTGCTTGTCATGGGTGTTAAAGTGACATTACACTCCAAATTGCTTCCTGGTTTTTTGTTACGCACATTTTTAACAGCTTTCAATTGTTCCCCTCCATATGAGACGCTGAAAGGCAATAAATAACAAATTAAATTACTTTTCTAATGTGAGAATTTAAGATTTAAAGAAAGACACATACTTTAATTGCGCTCGATCATAAGTGAATAGGCATTGAATATAAACGTGTTAAAATTGTTTATTTCTCTTTACTTAAAAACACCAGGTAAGCAAGATGTAATTACCGTTTATATAACGCACTGCAGAGTATGTCTTCATTTTTAGTTTTTTGCTTGTGCGAAATATTTGCTTTTATTTACCAACTTTCGCAAAAGCATAAACAAGTTCAGATGTTTTTAATCAACGACTTTTTCACACAAAAATTCCTAAACAGAAACCATGAAAGAAAATAAGTCTCTAAAACGAAGACCACCCAACATGGTGTAACTAGATGTTTATAATACCGGTTGATAGGTTGATATTCTGTTGGTTTACTTATGATATTGGTGGCAATCTGGTAAATCAAGATAGAAAATGTTATGGCACAGCCAGCTTTTCAAAAACAACATCTGATATTCTGCAAGGAAGAATTATCCAGCACAAACTGAAGGAGGCGTGTGCCTCAAAAATGTTTGATGAAGAATTGACAATATGACTATGAGACTAAATATTGACACATTTAAAAAGTGGAGACATACACATAACATGACTAAGAGGTGAGGGACCTATAACAATGACTATATCAAGCTCCACATGGCCCAACATTATATATATTTTTAATTCAAACTAAATATCAAATGTTCAAATGTTTAAACTAACCCTGAGACTAGATCAATTGGCTTTGCTTCAAGATATGTCCCGATATGCCCTCGATATGAAAGACTCTTTTATATTATTTACAAGGATTACGTGTGTGCACATGTCGTGTACCCCAGGACCTCAATGTATACAGATGTCGTGTACCCCAAGACATCTATGAGTACTGATGTCGTGTATCCCATGACTTATATAAGTACTGATTCCGTACACGCAGGACCTATATGTGTTCACATGCCGTGTACCAAAGGATCTCTATGTTTACAGATTCCGTACACCCTAGGACGGTTCTTAAATCTGAGGGCAACATTCGAGCAAAAATCTAACATTAATTGTTTGCTCTATTTTCCCGTTTCCATTTGTGTTCAATTACATTTTATCTTTTGAAACTCACACCAAATCCCAGCATTCATTGGTTCAGCGTCTGGTTTTGTCTGCATGCAGCTATGTTTGCGTTGTTTCTTTCCCGTGTGGCCTCTGCAGGAATCAATTTCTAGAGGAGTCTGTCTTTGTCACGAGTGACCCTTTGCGCATGTTGGTCACCGCTTTTGTTGTGAATTGACTGAACTGAATAGTCAACAGGGACAATTAACGCCCAAGTCATGACATTGCCGCTTCCGATTTAAGTTGACTGTTTCTACAGTTCTAATAGGCCAAACTACCAACGAAGGTGGAACCAGGTACGAGAAAAAAATTCTTTAAACTTTGACAGAAAACGAAAGTGAAAATAAAAGCAGTCTGTGTCATTGATGCTCTCTGAAGTCCCAATTGCATCACTGAGAAAGTTAGTCGAAATATGTGAAGGAAATACAAATAATTTTTCATTTAAGATAAGATATTATGGAAACACGTCAGAAGACGTCGATTCATCGATTCAAGACCCCATGTTCTTTTACACATTTGAAGCCGATTAAATAAGTTACAGGTCTCAATCGATAAGTATTTGGTCTTGCAAAACATTTTTCTTTTTTGCCAAAACTGACACTTTGCCCTTTTTAAAGACCACTCGTTAGTAGTAATTAGAGAAAATATGTACTGACGTTCGTAAATAGTCAGTATTTTCTCGTTCGCGTCTAACATAGATGCTATGTTATTAATATTATGTATTCGATATGTCTGTATATTTCTTTTTACACCTTCCATCTCCCAACGATGACAACTATAATAAAGCCAACTGGCCAATAGTCCGCACCAATAATTATATTAGAAAATCTAGTTTCATAAATTGTGTATGCTATCCAAACATGTAAAGAGACTTGTGAATCTCATGTCAGTTTTCTTTAGCGTCCTTCCAATCAAATCATCTCGATGTCCAATAACAGTGAGCAATAAAGTGGAGTAATGAACGACTATTTATTCACCGAGTAGAGGACTAAAGTAAGACAGAGTTGATAATGAGGATAGTCATGGCGGACACTGTAATGAGCACCTCGACAATAGGGTGGGTGGAGACGGGCCTCTAGAGTCTCTATTGGTGTGAAGTGGAAGATGACGGATTTCTTTAAGATTCCAGATCAATATAGGACAAATATTGACATGGCTGTTAATATATTCTTGCTTATCCAGATCAATGTGAAATAAAGATAGCAGATATGACTAGGAATAAACAAAAATGAATGGAGGGAGGTGAGTGTTGAAATATAGTGCAAAGTACAATATGCAAATCAAACACAAGTTTTAATTTGTTTTCTTCGAGGATTTTATCATTCAATATATTTTTTATTGTTAGTTGTAATTGAAAATTAAAATTATTATAAAAGGGAACGCCATTAATAATTGATTTATCATTTCAGAATTGTTATAGCAAGGATGTCATGAGTTGTAAAACTTTAACCAGTGCTGTTCATGTCAGTTCTGTTATCTTGTAAATGACAACTGTTCCTCATTTTTTTCTTGTTTATTCTTGAAGCTTCAGAAGCGTGAGCCATTCAACTTTCTATTAGCATGAAATGATAATATTAAAGAAATGGAAGTTGTAAACATTCTAAGTGGAACTCAACACAATCTCCAATCAGAACTATGTTGTCTAAACTTTATGCTCATCTTTGAAGTGCCAGGGTAAGAAATGCGTCGTGATATGCCGCATAAAACAAATCACCCGATTTCACTATTAATGATTTTAGCTACATCGTTAATCAGTCATGTACAATACCGATTAGAGGATATGTTGTCATTCAAACGAACTGATTTGTGTGATACTTAATTTGAACTTTTAGAAATTCATAAAAACAGACATATTATCAAATCCACTACTCTATTTAAGATGGTTAAATTTGAAATATAGAACTTAAACGAAAAACAAGTATGACGCTCTTATTTTCTTCATGATTAGATGTTTGATTTCCTTTCATATCATTATGATTTTACGGTTATACAATAAATGATGTAAAATTTCACATGAGTATATAGATGAGTAAATCTTATAGCAAAGGCGGAAACAATGGCAACTCAAAAACGAATTTCCCTTAATCAATTGTATTTTTCCAATAGTTAGTTTGTTTTAAAACATGGTCATTTGTATTGTGTGTTTGCTTTTTTATAACTTTCCTTGTCTTTCTCTTATTTCGCTTGTCTCTGAGACTAACAAAATAATTAATTTCGAATTTTCACCGGACCTAATATCAATATCATACACACAAACACATGAATGGTATTTGAAGGACGTGCCAATTTCTAGCGTCTGTTGTTCTGCTACATAATCCTTTAACCCAAACAAAGACACTGACAAATCCTTTACTCTATGCAATTCTCCCTGAAGTAGCAGTCACCTTTCTTATCACCCTTTATTCCGTCAACTTGGAGTCCTCTTTTATTATTGAAGGTCAGTAAACGTTGCTGAGAGTGAAGTTTGACGCTCTAGAATCCGATTATGATATTGAAAAGTCAACAGGCTTCTTGAAATAACCACAAGTGTGTTGAACTAAGACTCTCCCACAATACACCAAACAAAAGGAGTTATTAAAGTCAACAAACTTCACACCTACGTATGTTGTATTTTAGAGGAAATACGCATAGCTAAATAAAAACCAAGTTACCAGGGATATATTTGGTGTTTAATACATCAGAGCATGACTGCAAAACAGAAGGCATTACAATAATAAAAAAGGAATGGTAATTGATCCAATCCTGGCGGGTTATATAGACCGCCCTTCAGAGCATATAAAAAGATGGAGACCTATTTTTTTTCTTTTTGATTTTTAGAAATACAAATGAACTTACGTATTGAAAACAGACAGTAGATTAAAATACATTTTTAATCTATTTTTTAAGTGACTGTAGGCTTTGTCTGTTTGAAAACACGCTGTGAATTGACGTATACAGTTGTGACGTGTACAGTTTGCTCCTGGAATAAGAGCCATTGCTAACGGCAAATAGTCACTTCATAAATAAAATTCACAAAAAAACACACTATTTTGTAAGAAAACACAATCTTTAAAAAGTCTTGCAAGTACTGTATACCTCAAGCATCATACCAATGTGCAGTGTTGTGGTCGAGTAGTTCAGTGGACTACTTGGACAGAGTAGAGTAGTTGGACATTTTCAACTACTTGTGTAGAGTAGAGTAGCTACTCGAAAAATATCAAAGTATCGAGTAGTCTTTGAGTAGTCACTTAACAATCGTAAATTAAAAAATTAACAAATTCAAAGGTTAAAATTGAAAGATTACTACATTATTTATATTATCATGTAACGAAATTGAAGAAAATGATAAAATATATTAAAAAATTGTTGAAAAGTAAAATGTATTAAAAATAATCAAAGTTGAACAAAAACTAATCAGAAATAGAACGAAAAATATTTTGAGTTCTTTCCCAACTACTCAAAGACTACTCGAGTAGAGTAGTTTTTGAGTAGTGTGGACAGGTTACTCGAGTAGAGTAATAATCAAAAAATTCTGCAATTTCTCGAGTAGAGTAGAAGTAGCGAAAAAATGACTTGAGTACTACTCGAGCAGTATACTACTCTACTCGACAACACCACTGCCAATGTGGTCAAAGCCGGATGTCGAGTGTCCATTACACCCCGTTAGCCACACTGACCCGTTAGGTACGTAATCGACAAGTGACTTCTCAAGTGTACTCAATGACATTGCTACTGTTGTCTTAGTCGTATCGTTGAGTATAAATTATTTGACACAGTACACGACACATGGACGCGTCAATAGGAAGTGAGAAATACAAAAACGACATAACGACACAAGCATATTGATTTAGTCCATCATTGATGTACTGGATATTGTGATAAGAGGCTCAATGTGAATTCATACGTTTTTGTGGTGTCTTTATTTCATAAAGCCATCGGGCAAAGTAAAAAATTATGTTATCCTACATTGTATTGTTAATCTGTATTTACCATTGCCTAAAGGACCACTTGTTGTGTGTATTAGTGGGGCAACTTGCGGTGACAATTAAATTGTTTTATCATCTTATTCTATTGAAGAAAAGTAGCGATATTGAATCAAATTTCTTATGTATGTATATCACTTTTTTAAAAGCCACGCCTTTTCAATTTCTTTTCATGTCCGTCTCTATATCTATCTATCTATCTTTCAGTCACGCATT
>JAUUEB010507224.1:0-10136 GCA_032362205.1 Clione limacina | reverse complement strand
TGGACCACTGCATAAGTTGAAAAGGTCATCTTGAATGGATAAAAAATTGTCGTCAGAACCAAAAACAATATTTATGAGAAGTTTATTCAATTCAATACTTTTTTCTTTATGATCTAAATGTCAAATCAAATTCTTTAAGAGGTTATAATAGCATTGAGTTCCTAGTTAATTATTCTCATTTTGGACCGCCTGGAATGGAATTGCCTTGTACTTGTTGCATTTGTTATAATGACTTGTAAGATTTAGTTTAAACCAGTCCTCTGTTGCAACAGAGTGATTGTCGACTTTGAGAAAGGTAACTCAAGTAACTGACCAATATATTTGTGGTGGAAATTCTAGGCTTATGGTATACACTTCAGAAAGCTTACTCATGACATAAGGAAGCCTAGAGGGGGGTTTGAACCCCAACACCACAGATTGGCCAACTAAATGTCTAGTCAGTCTTAATTGTTTAGTTTAGAATTGTATTTGGACTTGAAAACAGGGTTGCATAGTCGCTTAGTTAGAGCCGGAAAGGTTTTTGGGAGGTTGAGCCATAGCCAGAAGAAATCTTTTTATGTGGAGCCGACGCTGTTAAAGAAATTGACCGGCTCCAGGTCCATTCCTGGATGTTACTCACAAAAGATATAAAACATTATCAAATAACCTTTTCTGGCAAATACAAAAAGTTAAATTTCAATAAATAAGATTCAATTTAAGGCCTTAAATAGTCTTGTATTCTTAAAATAGTTAATATGAAATGAACATGACTGATGGCAGCTATTAGGAGGATGTTTAACGCGGGCAGGTGGCACAAAAAGCAGCTTGTATTGAAAGTATTGATGTAAGATAATCCATATTCTGGATTTTCTGTTACTAACCCATTTGCTATATAAACAATTAATTTGCCAGACACCATACATTTCTAGACAATGAGCGTTCCAGAATGACGAGTTGTCGTTCCGGAATGACATGAAACCATGTTTTTGCTATACTGGCATCATGAATGAAAGAAGTGAATGAAGTTTGCAGGAGATTATTGAAATTTAATCCTTGTCCTGGTAGGAAACAGAAATATTCTGTAAAAGATGTAAATTGGTACCAGCATCTGAACAATTTGCAAGTCTGTGCTAATTTCATACTGAATTAAGAGTAATGACATGTGTTCAAATTAAACTGTTAATTTGAGTACTTGATACTCTACTCTAGTATTAAACATAGTATTCGGTATAGTGACAATTTTTGACTACTCTGCTCCAAGAAATAATTCCCCCCCTCTACTCTTCTCTTCTTGAGTAGTGACTCCTATCACTGATAAAACATATTAAGAACTGAATTAAGGACTATTAGATTTGTATAGATTCACCAGTTAATTTCAGTACTCAGTACTCTACTCTATGTATTATATTCGAGTATCCGAGTAATGTAAAAATTTGAGTACTTAATACTCTACTCGAGTAATTTAACCCAGTACTCTACTCTTCTCGAGTACTGAACAAAATTTGACTACTCTACTCTACTCTACTCTCCTCGAGAACTGAAAATTTGTGAATACTCTACTATACTCGAAGTACGAAGTCAGTACTTTCCCTATCACTTCTACCCAGTCAACAAAATATTGCGTCAAGGCGCCCAACTGTACTCACAAATCTGTGAAATAGGCTAACTAAAGAAATATTTGTATTTTTCCGCGCACACAATTATATTATGTTGTGGTATATTTTCTTCTTGTGTGTCTGTCTGTGTGTCTGTTTACACGATAACTTGAGTAATTTTGTTTGGATCTCTTTCATATTTGGGAGAATGATATAGACCAAAAATATAATTTCTGCTATTTAAATCTAGAAATATTTGTAAAAAATTGATGGAGTTATGGCCCTTATTGAGTATTTTTGCTATATGTTCTTTGTTAATTTGGCAAAAACACACGGTGGTCACATCTTAAGAGTTAAGAATATGAAATCTTGCAAAGAGACCCTTCTAGTGACTATCTAACACCAGCTTTTAAAATTATTTGAATAATCAATTTAAAAACAGAGTTATGGCCCTTTTGAGTATTTTGCTATATGTCTTTGTTAATTTTTTGCGCCATCGTCAAAGATAGAAATCTGAAATTTTGCACAGAGGCTTAATTCACGGGTCCCTAAAAGCTGGAGATAAATATTTTGAAAACAAAAAAGTTTTGATAGATTTATGTCCCTGTGTGTCTGATGTGCGTGGTTGTACTCTCTACGAGTACTAATTTTCCTAGTTTAATTTTTTATTCGTATTTTATATTGGCGCGATAAAACGGGATAATTCTAACACTGAAGAATGAATAAACACAACTTTAATTAAACTGAATAGCACCTGAGTAGTGCATCATTCTGGGGTACATGCATACATTCTGCATATTTACACAAGTCAAAAAAAAGAAGCACGTCAGTGCAAATACTTAATATATGAGTCTGCTGTCTTCATGTACAATTTGGGGTCACTATTACGCTTTGAAAAGTAGCTTCATGCCTTAAGGTCAAAATCATGTTTAGTTCATCGCAAAAGTGAGAAATCTCAAGCAAAACATTTAAATTTGAGCACTTTACATAACAATGTATGCTTTAAATAAGTATCATTCTGTCAGTCAAGTTACTAAAGGAAATTGTTTTCCTATATGATAAATGTCACATAGTGTAAAATATGTTTTGTTTTTAAGTGATCAGCTCGGTAAACATGGTTTTCAATCACACAAAAAGGTCACTTTCGAATGGTAAAAATCTTACGTTTATATAACTTTTGATCAACTACAGATAGGCTCATTAAAATAATGATGTGTGTGCATTGGTTTATCAAACAAATTCAATAAACTTGATTGAAGTACTTGAAAAATATTATTATTGTTATACTTCTTAAGTATTTAGCGATATTCGATGTCTAGAGGTTTTCGGCATCAATGTATTAACTATTAACTAGTAATTTTGTCATTTGTTTAATGTTTTATCAATAAAAGAAATTAATACGTCACTCATTCGCCTGCCTACGTAATCTTCTCGTCACACAGTTGATTTATAATACGTCGCGTCCGACCTAACTGTCCTTACCTGATAGCAAATAAATATCGTTGTGATCTATTCTCTTACCTCGCATCGTTCAATTAACTGTCATCCATCTATCAATTCACAAGAAATAGTATTTTCTTTACTTTTAATTTCAGTCTTATCTAGATGGATTTTTCCCATTTTACTGATTAAGTAAATAAACAATTCACTTTTTATCATGATAATGTTTAACCGCAGCACACAAAAAGACATTTGCACAGTCAACTTATAATTTCATTCAGGTTGTTTCTTAATATTATCTATTTTGACCCTAAAAGTTAGGTATTGTATTATACAGTCCAAGGATACTCATTAGGGTTAGATTAAGAATACACTTACATAGCTCTTAAATTGTTGAGATGTCGTAACGCTGCAACAGGAACGTGGTCTAACTGGTTGTCGTCTAGCCAAACCTGATGTAGGTATGACATACCAAGAAATGCATTTCTTGGAATATTCTTGATCCGATTTGCGTCAAGATGCCTGAAATAGTATGTCATAAAAGTCATTAGCGTTTATTATCTAACTAGCTATGGATCTCTCAGAAAGTGTGATTCGTCGTTTTTCGTCTTAACGAAAGAACATTATATCCTTACTCTCATTTCTGTCGTAGATTATGTGATTAGTATTTTATGTTTATTCATGTCACATCTTCCTCTTTTTGTGCTCGTAGTTTTCTTATTTTCCCATCTTAATTAGTATAGTTCAGTAGACTGAATAATCCGACTGGTAGGAATACGCATATTAATTCCATCAATCATCAGGCTAGAGCGTAAAAGTGAGTTTATGAATATATACTGTATAATTCGATTGTTGTAGTTTTAAAGGTCAAACATACCAAAAAACATCTGAAAAGTTTCCAACAATGATGTATTACTGTTGGATTGTAGGATAATAATGTGTTACTATGTTGTTGCATTCCATTGGACTTATGAGTATGTGTTATTATGTAATCATTGTATTCCATTGTACTTACAGCTCCATCCCATACTTCAGGTTCTGAAAAGCTTTCGGCGGTACTTTAGTGAAGTTGTTACGCCGGAAGTTTCTGCAAAATAAAATGAGTGAAAGACATCAAGAAAAGAAAGTAACATTACTTTGTCAATGAGAATGATTTTTTTAAAAGAAATTGGCAAACTGAAACAATAAATTGTTTGGAAGGCTATGATAGATCAAAATACAAAAGAAGGCTATAATATGTCATTCACTCTTAATCTGTGGCGTATTTTTATCAGGAAATAATCCGTGCATATTATATTATATTGTACAGATTTGGAACACAGAGAGAAGTGAATGAAAAGAATATCTATATAATATGTGTTGGCTCATATGGGGTAGCGTTTATTTAAGTTATCAAGCTGGAAACCTTGAACATATAAACGGGCTGCTAATTTCATTAATTGCTTTCGGTCAAATTAAGATATACTCTAGCACGGTAATTCTTCAAACGTCTAAGGCGGGGTCTTACTTGTAAGCTATATAGAGCTATAATTTCCGATATGCAATGTATACGAATGATTGTGGCAGTCTGTGTAACTTCCGTGTATTTATAGCAAACTAAAAAATTGCGGTATTTGTCACTTTTCGTGTTTAAGTAAGAGAGTTAGTGTTATATGGATTGACATCAGATACATGAACGCGACCGCAGATGGTCTAATGGTTTGGCGTTTGGACTGGGAGTTACCTTGATGCTTATATCCTGAAGGTCCCAGGTTCGAAACCCGGCAAGTGCATCATTTGCTTCGTGATCTATAGCCATACTGATGACGCATTATAAGCAGAAATACGTGTATATGGATGATCTGATTTCAATCGAGTAATCCGACTCTTTAATGATAAATCAATCACATCGTTAATTATCAAATGTCCAACTAGTTTCTTATATGGTAAATGGGAATGGTAGAATCGTATGATCTCAAACTTGCCTATACATGTGAATGAAATATATATGTATATATATATATATATTGTTGGGGGAGTTGTCGCAAGTTAGACTTTTTATTATTAAGTCCTCAGGATACAACAAACCTACAGGTTTGCGTCCACCTAGTTGGCGCGATATTGCAGTTGATGCATATTGCTCAGGGTCAGTATGTAAGGTTATGAACCACAAACACACTGGCATGACAACCAGTAACCTTCAAATTCCCCCTAGGAAAGCGCTATCCTAAATCTGTAAACTTTTTTTGACAGAACCATTGGAACCAGTAAGGCTGATAAAGGAAGTGCAGTGCTAGTACGAAACACTGATGCTTACATCGCTGAAGCCAACCGCCAGCTCAATGTCCCCTTGCATTACAGAAAATTAAAAACTGACCAACTATCAAATTATCTAAAAATTCTAAAAACATTGTTGAGTCTTTATACGAACGTGGCCATATTTTGGAAAAGTTCAGAAATGCGCCCTTTGAACCTTAATTCAGTAAGACCCCGGCAATGTTATCATCTCCCTAAGATACACAATACCCTTGACAATCCTCCTGGTCGACCAGTTATTTCTGGTACTGGAGGACCTTATACTGAATTATTTTTCTAAATTGGTGGAGGACTTGCGAAAAGACTTGGTTGTTGGTTTGCCTAGTTATGTGAAGGATTCCATAATAAATTAAAAAAAAATGATACGCAGAAAATCAGGTGTTCTCCCGGACGATAGGAACACTTTTTCTTCTTATTAAGTTATTTTCATTGATATTTCAACTATTGTGTCCACATCTCCAACATATTCTCGGCACTTTGTCAAAAATATGATTTAATTGTCATCTCGTTCTATGGTAAGTTGGCAAAACCGACACACCAAAGATCGATTGCATTTATTACGCATTTGTTCAAAAGTGACAGTTTAAAATGAAACAAGAGATAGCCTTCAACGTAAAACATTTAATTAACACCGTCGTCTAGTACAAAAAGACATTCTTTCCTATAGGTTGAAAGACTTCATGATAATAAATATCCAGTTTCTTTGAGTGAAATTCAAACCATCAGTTATCTACGCAGTTATTTGTAAGGCTATGATGGATGCTTGTAACGACATATGACAGTTATTAAAATAGGTAAACCTCCTGGGGCCAAACAATCAACATATTCTTTTTTCTCCCATAAATAGTGACACAATAGGATAATGATATTTTTCAGCACGTCATTCTGTATATAATCTGACTATTTATTTAGGAACTTCTGTTCAAACAAATGAAAGTATATTCTTAAACCTCTAATGTAAAAGATATATACCATTCATTTCACTTTCACTTGGATGACATTATAAAAGTGCAATGTTATTTGGATTGTTCGAGTGATTCTTGTTTCTATATCGAGAAATATATCTCAGGTGCAAGGTGCTCTCAGTATTTATTTAGAATTTATATATATATCTTATATATATATTAAGGTATCTTTTTATTCCAACCATGAGGCTGATTCTTGTTTACCTAATGACAAGAATGATATCGGTTCTGACCACTCTGCTGTTACACCCACTGTTACATCTTTCTCCTAAGTCACGCAGTTGAAAGTTGAAATCCGCGCCAACATTATTTTCAAAAGGCATAGTGACATTATATTGATAAGCTATTCCAAGAGAGACAATGGGGTTTTACAAAGAACAGAGGGACAGTTGACGTGATATTTGCTGTAAAACTGCAGCAGAGGCAATGCTGAGAAAATAACTGTGATACTTTTAAAATATTCGTTGATCTCACATATCCTTTGAAAATGCACTCTGATGAGTATTCTCCATAGTTCAATTGTTAAGATGATTGCAAAAATGAAACGAAAGCCAAGTACTAGGGGGGAGGGGTTTCTCTGCATCCCCCCATGACTCAACCATACTTGATTTTTATTGATCCTTAGGGTATATAGACACACAATTTTACCTTTGCCAAAAAATCAACCTGAACTAGGGCTGACCAATGGTCAAAAACCACAAATGAATGGATTGAGTCGCAAATGAAAGGTGTTGCTAGGACGATTACAAATATGTATTTGATTTTACGGTACAATCATTAGTTCCCGAGTTATGAGGTCAAGCGTGACCGTGACCGTGACGTCATCGGGTCACTAGTTTGACACTTATATGGTCCAAAAATCAAATTGTCTTATCTTAATGTTCAGCACCTTGAAATCTTCACCTTGACACGTATAAATCAGATGAAAAAAAATTAATCACTTTGGGTAATTTGTTCGTGGAAAAATGGCTTTTTAGTTAGGTGATCAGCGTTTATAGTAGTAAAAAACAAAATCCTTTTCAGTTGCATAATCCCTGCGCGAATTAATTAACTATGAAATTGTTGGCAAATTATGTTTTTAGGTTCCTAAAACTGTTTTCTAAGAATGTATTGCAAACATAAACATTTTGTATTGTAAATTGACTCGTACAAGGACCTTGACCAGCGGTATTTTAGTTAAAATTACACCATTTCATGAGTGAGTACTCATTTGCATGACCCCTGTACGATTTAATAAACCATGCATTTTTTGGCAAACTATGTTTGGCCCTTATTCGTCGAATTAAAGTTAATGTAGTTTTTTACACAAAAGCCATTTAGACTTTAGGAAATGGCATTCTACTAATTTTAACATTAGCAAGTTTTCTTGTAGTATAACATTAAAAAGACATGGCAACAAATATGATAAATCACTTTATCAAATGCGATTCAAAAGTCAAGGTCATTTTCAAGGTCAAATGACGTTTTTTTAGATCTCTGTTTTATAGGCAACAGAGTTGGGACACAAAGTAGTCATTGAATTAATTTCTGATCGAGCCTTAAACCTGTCTAGACATCTATAGCTTCTCCTTTACTTTGAAGCGTATACCAGGAGCTACCAAGTTGCATAGCGAAAGCTGGGTCTCCATGCGGAGACAAAGTAACGCTTTTTGGAAAGAGCGTCCCCTAAAGTTTACGACAAGCATAGCAGGGTATCTTTCAGTGACTCTGACTGTCGGGAGAATTAATAGTTTATAGATCAGGTTCATAAACGTATCTAGATGAAAATTGACAAGACAGAATTTTAAAGTCCTGATCTTAAACACTCAGTGAATGACCATTCATTTAGGGAATCCCGGTTTGTAGACAAGTCTTGACTTTCGGTCCATGCTTATTTATATCCAAAGGATGTTATCTGATTTTACTGCGATTGTTATTTTAGAGAATCATAACCTCTCAGTAGACTTTGGAGAACTTCTATCTTATAATGTATTGGAAAATAAAACTTGCACCGAGCAGGATTCGAACACACGGTCTACCGATAAACACGCAACGGTTATACACACTTTGCCACATGATCAATGTGAGTCAGGGTGGAAAAAAGTTCATAAAGTAAAGTAACTAAAGTACTATAAGCATTAAACCGGAACAACACAGAGGAGTGAGTCAGATTAAGGGCAGAAAGAATGAAAACACCGTAATATCAAGGATTGGATCTATATTTGGTAACGTCCCTTATTGGTATTGTCTAAATTTGTGTAACGTTCCTTTAGATCTAATAATAAGTATTTGTCTTTATTCAAGATTAGCGAGCCGTGGCTAGACCATCTTGATGACATGCTTTCTGTGTTAGATTCATAAGCCTGACAAGAACCATGAAGGAAGAATGTTATAGAGTGTCGACCCAGTGATAGGTAAACATAGCTGAGCATGACTATCAACAACTTTTTGGTGACGGTCAATTCAATTAATTTAAACAGTTTTGAAATAAAGTTCTTAAAACTCACCATAATTTCAGTTAAATGGTAGACCAAGTTCTCCACAGCGTACTGTAGTACCTGCATCATCTGAGTTCTCTGTGGATCTTTGTCATCCTTGGAGGGTTTGTATAAAAGCTGACTCAGATCCTGAGCTTGTGGACCAATAAGGTCTGCAACAACTGGATAAATGTTACCGTTTGGCTGAGGAAACAACAGATTCAGTTTGAATGATGATGTCTACATTATAAGGAATTATTTGTCTTCAAAGGGTTTTAAATGAATGATATACATTAAGGAGTGGACTTTCATAAATATCTAGGAAAACGTTTCATATAAGTTCGAATTCTCGAAACATGACTAAGAATAACGACAGATAGTTATAATAAGATATATATATAATTAAGATAGAATAACGTCTTTTTGGATACCAGAACAAGACATCCATGCACATAAGTTGTTAATATCACTGTTCAAAAACAGGTGTGTCATCATATGTATTATGGATGGAAACTACTTTGAATATTGTGTGAATATTGAATTAATTATAAAGTATTGAATAATGTATCGATTCTTTGAATGTTTTATCCATGAATGAAGTAGCAATTAAATCACATGTTATCTATACGAACCTATTTTATGAGTTATTTATCGTTTTCTATATATAGCCTTTCTAGCGCATGACGCTGAAATGCATTTTATTGTATAATGCAAAACTCTTTTTGTCAGCCACAAGGATATTTATAGAGACTGTATGTAATACTAAATTGTAGCGGAACAAACGCTAAACGCCACTTAGGGAGCTTAATAATACCAACGAGAATATTTTATTGATGTGCGAACGAACTGACAATATAAAGAAAATAATTACAGAGAACACAGTGTCAGCAAAACTCACATTGAGGTAAATCCTGTGTAAAGCTGCAACAATTTCTTTAAGGATAATACCAAAGAGAAAGACACTACTTGGTCGTGCTGCTCCTTTCTGTGGAAATTGCCCAATTGTTATTATTGTTGCCATTCGTTATTATATGTTCATGTTTTCAAATATGATCATACGTAGTTTCGTATTAATAGTGGTACTTTCAGAGCTGTAATAGTTTCCATGATTTTTTTGTATACTAAAATTAGAAATAACAATTCTTTAAATGCTAATTAAGATAATAAACCATTGGCTGAATATCAAAGACATGATAAAACGAGGACACAATTCAGAAGATTGAAAACAATTATATATAAATAATAAATATCAATTATTGTAATTGAGGTCTTAAGGCTCAGAGTGTTTAAAAGCAATCAAAATTGATCTAAGATTATAATTACAAAACATTAACATATCACTGTCGTATACATAAAATATATATATATGGCTTTAATAAAGCAATAGTTTCATCAAAAGTAAATGC
>JAUUEB010507202.1:0-10137 GCA_032362205.1 Clione limacina | reverse complement strand
GCAATTTGTATGACAACTGGCCGAAATTTTGAAAAAATAGTAGAAAAGTGTGCAGTTCTAGAGCATTTTGGATCAAAATCATATTTTTTAATTATTGCCCGATTTTTCGGGCAAATTTGCCCGAAAATGGGGGGACAGGTGCCCCCCTCTTGCCCCCCCACAAATACGCCTATGATATGGCTCATAAAGACAGTGGTATTTCTCATTTTGTTTTCATTCACTAGTCTATTATTTAACATTTAGATACCAAATTGAATAAAAATAGTGCAGAAGTCGTGAAAGCCATTCACAAAACCTAATAGTGCTTGTACAAAAAAGGGCGGCATTTCCAAACCGTTTGAGCTAGACCCATGAAATAAAAGGCATTTTGCTCAGAAATGATTGTAGTTTCACTCAGTATTAACTTAAATGATTTTTAAGCAACTTGCTTTTTTAACAAAGTCACCATGACGACCCACTGTGAGGTCCAAGATTAAACACCCCACAATCCCCGCACTTTGTATTCACTGCGTCCATTGACGACGCCGCAATTTTTACACATCGATGTGTTTCCATTTCTGTCTGCGCGACAATAGAGCTTGTGCGGTAATAGGGCCCGAGTTTAAGAAAGGTGCCCGATAGAGAATCAATGCTCGACAATTTCTTTGTTTCAATCGACGTTTGTACTGAAATAACTTTCAAGAGCTATCGTTTAAAGCAGATAAGACTTGGCGTTTCTTAATTTTAGAAAAAGACAAGATTTTAAGAAATTTTGTTTTTTGCTATACTCATATATATTGTTGAAACTGAGGTGTCGATGGCATTGTTTAGAAAAATAAAATTTTCCAGTTGAAACATGCCTTCTTCTATGAACAAAGAAATTATGATAAGGACCTGAGATCATGTCGAATGTAATTCAAATGACATCATCATGGCTAGTGATTTTTTTTCAAGGGGAGGGGATATTGTTGAAACTGAGGTGTCAACCGCGCAAATATAAAGCATTTTTACACCCTCACAGACGTAGTATTCCAAATCATAATTTCCCTGAAGACGTATCTATTATTTTAATTCTCGACAAGAGACATATTGTTCATTGGTAATTGGTTAGTCGTTATTTATGTAATATTTTCACGTCTTGGTACTCACAATGTTGAACTTGAAAATCGGTTTTCAGCTGGAGCCGGAGCCGAAGTTTTTTTTTACCTCCAGCTCCATTACTTTTTTATAGTCAAGTTTGGTTTATTGTAGGCTATGGAGCCAAAACAACAATTACAAAAGAGACCAAAAGTATAGCCAAGTAAAGCTTTGTTCATGGCAATACCAAAAGCGTAAAACTTATTGCTATGAAACAATAATTTCTACCAAAATGACGATTTTTAAATGTATTTATTTCCGGGTCATTTAGTTCAAATTAAAAAAAATTGGTTCAATTAACGGATCTGGAGCTGGATCCGACATTTGAAAAGTGCTTGAGCCGGAGCTGCACCATAAGACTTGCGGTTACGATTACGATTCCCTGTATTGAACGCAGATTTGCGGAGCCGGAAGGATTTTTCGGGGTTGGAGCCGTAGAAATTATTTAGGGTCGAGCCGGAGCTGGAACTGGGAAAATAATTTGGGCGGATCCATTCCTGGATGCTAGCAAAGAAAGAAAGATAAGGCCAAATAGAATATGTCTGTTTCCACTAACATGGCCAAACAAAATAGGGAAGGTAGGTAGGGATTGAATTTTTTTTTAATTTTTTTTTTACTTGCGATGAAAATGTCAAAGAAACAATAAATTACAACTGAATGCTAAAAATGTGATAGGACCTCTTGACAAAAAAAATCTAAAAAACAATTATTTTCAAAAAAAGAAAGAAAAATAGGAAATTAAAAAAATATCAAAATCGAAAAAAACTGCTAGGGTCGGGGGGTTACGATAGGGTCGGTCGTGTTAGTTAGACCTAAGTTTAATTATATGATTCAACTTAGCGCCTCAATGTTTTGTTCTTAAAGTAATTTATTCAAAATGAATATGACCGAAGTTAACTGAAGGAGGATGTTTAACGCGCGCGATTGGTTAGAATTTTGTTCGTTCAGTATTGGTTGTACTGTCTGGAGCCGGAGTTGCTGGATCAGCTGGTGCCGGAAAAATTTGAGGTATGGAGCCGGAGCCGGTCATTTTTAAGGTCTGGAGTCGGAGCCAGAGCCGGAAAATGTTGAGCTAACCTGCAAGTATTAGCCAAGCAATTTCTCGTGCTTCCGGATTGAATACGCACTTAAAAGAAATGAACGGAATTTAGATACTGCATTAATATAAGATGTGTATTCTCGGTGACGCGACGGAGAGAAATTTGTAAAAAATGGGGGGTGATTTCAAACTTTATTTTTGCGTTCACAGTTCAAAAGATTATATCATATTTTTTCTCCAGGGTTTTTCCAAGAGTGGACTTCAGCAAGCCCAATTGGAAAGAGACTTATGACAAAGGCTGGGAGCCATACTCGTGGTATCCACATTTTGATGCCAGATTTCCCAACTGCAACCAAACAAGGTCTGTACCAGTGTTATGTAGATCAATTACTGAACAATGCATTTTGCATAAAACAAGTTTCTAGAGTAGAGTCAAAGAAACAAACAAAATTGAGGTATCTGGTTGAGGACTTACGTACTTTGTGCGATGTGGATAAATTGAGTATAGTATACAGTCAAACTTGTTTAAACCGCACACGTTTAAGCCGAATTTTCGCTTAAACGGAACACAATCTTAACTCCCGTTTCCCCCTATTTGTATCTTTGTAAAGATACACGGTTAAAATCGACAGTAAAACACCTGTTTATGGTTAACGGAACGAATTGTGACCAAATTATTGATTTAATGCAATAATTTTGGGGCATAGAAAGACAAATGTTCGCAAAAAGGCACCGCACCGATATTTTACTTTGAGAGTTGCCCTATTGTGTTTCACTTGTATTTTGAGACGGGAATTAAATAGATCGGGACATTACACACATCGAACACCCTCATCTTGTTGACCCTTAACATATGAAATTTACCCCATCTTTCATTCTTTTACAGGCAGTGACTTTACGTCTGCCTTCCTAAGGAAAGGGAAATAAGTTAGCAAGAGAACGATTCATTAATCCAGCTAGCACTTTTCATTAGCATTAGGTTACAAGAAACAACTGACATGTGGCTACTGTCTTTTGGCGTTGGGTATATTTTATAAAACATAATGTTTTTAACTAACGTTCTTCACTAATGTTTACATCCGTTACTTTATCCAACAGAAATTGCTGGCAAAACTTCATTGATTATTACCGCTGTCTCAAGATCAAAGGGGAAAATTACGAACCATGCAAATACTTTCAGAAAGTGTACATGGTTATTTGTGATCCAGATTCGGTAAGTTGACATGAAACATGAGTAAACGTCTTATCTTGAACATTATCCAGTTTGAATGGTGACCTATCTAAATTGAGGTAACAATATACATTTGTATTCATAACTAATTTGATACGTATTAAACAAAGCTTTAACAATGGCAACTTAACAAGGACCAACATACAAAAGAGGACATTTGCAGAGACTAACAGTAAACTAACAACATCAAGAAGGGCAGTGCCTAGACGAAAGTGTATATAGATTGTGTGACTTACATGTTTACATCAAACTTAGCCACACATACGTGGGAGAGTCAAGAATGGCCTGGGGAGAGAACTGCACATGCCATGCAGAAATGATGATTTAGGAAGAACAGCAGACAATATTCCCTGGTAGGCTGATGGAAATGGGATCGAGATGTCCTCGTGGAAAACCTGTACCTAGGAGTTAAAGAGTAAATTTGGTATCCGAATTTTTACATTGAACATCATTTTAATATTGTTAATGCAAAGTGAAGCCTTTACTTATATTAATTAAAAGAAAGCTGAAAGATTCAAGTGTTTCTCTGTTGGACCACTCGGTGTAAGCATAGACTGTTAATCGCAATAGGCAAGCTGCAATGTGTGGAAATGCACTATAGTTGAGTTATTATCTACTATCATCAATGGTTTTACATTATCATAAGAAGTCTTGTAGAGTATCCTTTCACGGGAAGTATTTCTTTTCCTCTAGAAGGATCATTTTTCTATCCAGCGCCGAAATTCAGCTCAGTTGCGTAAAGTGATTGCACAAATTTGAATGTCTCCAATAAATGCAGTAGTAGATGGAAATTCCATTCAGTTGAAAATGTGTCCATGTACAGTGAATAAACTTAGTGACTTTGGGTCAGTGCGTAATGTGGAGGTGTGGCTTATTCAATACTTAGATTTCTTACAGTATTATTTTAGAATCATTATAACAAACAGCACTTATGAAAACTTCTTATTACCCAGAAGTCAGCTATTTAGAGACATAAGGAAATCAGTATGAGAGTTTGAACTCACATTTATAGCTGGATCAAGCGCTTTGCAAAAAAATCTGACAATTCGGGGGAAAATAAGTTCTATGCTAGTATTTATGTCAACTTTGAACAAAACCTATGAACCTCAAAACTACTCCATGCGACAAATAATATTCGAAGACATAATATTATGTTGTCCAGTATTCTGATCGTTCATTTGGCCTGTTTGAATGAGTTGTGTACGAAAAAAATGTAACCAACTGACTTGTATTATTCTCAATATGAACCAGGACAGGGGTGTATAGTGTATATTCTTGCCGAATCTTGAATCCCCCCAGTCTTGAAAACCTTCTCTGTTTATTATAGTTGTTTTAGCGTGAGTAACCGTTTGAAAATCTTCCGTTGGAGGGTAGGGTAGGGGGATTTGGCAAGAATACAGACACCTGAATTGAACATTAAATGACCTCCAATTATAGAATTTTTTCAAAATCAAGAATTTTATAAAATGCTAAAAAAGCACAAGTACAGTATTTGAAATTTTAAAGCTTTTCAGAAATTCAAGAAACCCTTATCTTAGTAGGCGTGGTGGCCTTCCAATCAAATCGCTTCTCAAGAAATTTAATATTTTCAAAATTTAATTGCTTGTCTTTGTATACACATGAAGGTTAAGTCTGTATTATTTTTGTTTCCCCAGCTTGCGAGGCTTGAAGATCAAAAGGAACAAGGCATTTTACCTGCAAAAGGGATCTAGTTTTCTTTAAATATACTGCCAGAGAGAGAGGCAAGCAAAAGAAATGAATGTATCAAATGTGACGAGAATGTGAAAAGTTTTGATTAAAT
Organism: Clione limacina; assembly: GCA_032362205.1. Taxonomy (NCBI): domain Eukaryota; kingdom Metazoa; phylum Mollusca; class Gastropoda; order Pteropoda; family Clionidae; genus Clione; species Clione limacina. Next base: position 4,950 of record JAUUEB010507202.1, on the reverse strand, counting down.
TCATTGAAATGATTGAAAACAATTTGAGTTTCTTTATTAAATTAATATTGTCATGTCTCATAGTGCGCCGAAAAAAATACTTCTTTTCTTCTGCTTTTTAATATGATAATAATTTACTGAATGATTTCAACCAGCATTTCCCGACGAACCACACTACAAAATGGCATTCCCATACATTTACATAGCGACCTTTAATAATTAGTCAAACTCGCTTCAACCAAATTTTTTGGGAAGCACGATTTTGCTCTGTTTAAACAAAACCACTGTTTTATAAGTTAATTCCAAAACCACTGTATTGGAATTGAAAACTGAATTAATGCTAGAGACGCAGCAACATCCAAAAGTTTGTTCTAATAAATCTGGCGCTCAGTATATCTTGATAATTCTAGTAATTTGGCTAACATATTGGATTTTGTAGATGTAATCATTTGTAAATTGGCTATCAGGATAGAATATTTTCGAGAACAAAAAAGAATATCAACTCATGATATGAGTGTATTTTACAACTTTCAATCTAGAAATGTATGTGAGCTCCTGAGACTGATTTAGTTAATCATCTTTAATCTAAATAAACCATGAACAATAAAACTAGTTTAGCTTTTTAAATAATGAGGTTTATTTTACTTCTGAAAGATTAGCAAATATCATGTACATAATATTGAAACATAAAGCTGAACCTGGAAAATTACTACAAAAAATTGGATTATTCATGAGAACAAATCATGATGACATGGTCAGATAAAACAAAGTATATAAGAAGTTTGCAATATTGGTATCAATTAATTATCCAGGTCAACGTTGTTTAAACAACCTGACATCATAAGTTTAGAGGCCGTGGACGGAATATATGTAATATTAATATCTTATATGTAACAAATAGATCATACATTATACTTTAATTAATACAAAACAGAATATAAAACATCATGAATTTATCTTTCACTCCAACTTATTAAGTTACAAGGCACTTAGCCTAGCAGTAACATGGCACTTCATCCTGCTTTATCACATACTTTTTTAAAAGAATGAAATATAATTTTGGGGGTGAAATTGGTGAGTGGTTAAGATACTAGGCTCCTGATTCACAGTTCCATGGTTCAATCCCTGTTCAGGGACAACAGTTTTAATTTAAACATTTGTAAAAAGTAAAACAAGACCATTGTGTTATGTGGTGATAGTGTTTGCTGCACATGCAAAAATAATTTGGGTAATGTGCATGAACTTTCAGATCTCAAGTCCTAGATCATGTATGTAAGTTGTGTACAATGTTGTACCACTTTACAGTTACCTAGTGGGTTGGAAATTTAAGGCAAATAAGCAAAAAAAATCATACTTCTACTAACTAAAGTAGGATATTGGGGAATTAAAGAATAAAATAGTTTAAAGATAAGAGCAGTCATCAAGATAATAATGTCAATTTACCAATACTTGGATAAATATTAATATTATTAATTTAAAACACTTTGATCAAAGGGTTGCATATTAAATGTATGTTCTTAAAACATAAACTTTGATAAAACAAGCCAATATTTCAAAAACATCAAAATAGGTAGTTGGTATTTGAAACTTCGGTTATTATGAATAAATAATGCCATTTCTTTAGAGAATAAATCTGACTTCTCAGGCAAGTAGAGATCATATTGATAAATAAGTTAAGAATGCTATGTAAAAAGAAATTTTAAAATGCAATAGCGAGACGAAAGAAGCATAATTACAAAAGATGAAATGTGTCAAATGAAAGTGGGGTGTTAATGTACCAAAAAATGACTGTGGCCAATGATGTAAAAACACACAATTAATTTCTTATCACAGATATGGCTGACCTTTGGAGCTAAAATAAACATGAAACAGTATTAAGTACTAACACTAAACACTATGGGATTTACATTTATTAAATACATCCTTGTTGTACCTAGCATATTTTAGTATAAAAATTGGTTTCAATGTTGATATGTATGTGTGTCATGGTTAGTACTACCCTTTAAGCTGTCTTATCAATATCATGTCACTTCCATTCTTCCTCCAAAACTCCAATTTTTTATCTTTAAGAAACCCATTTACAGTTTAAATGGGTTTCTTGAAGAATAACAAAAAAAGTACCCAAATCCTCCAACTTTATCAAATCTCAATGGAAAGCCTGATACTAAATATTTTTTTAAGAGATGATTTCCTTGAAGAATACTATAAAAATGTTTAGTTTATATAAGACAATTTCACATTCATCCAATGTAAAACATGACAACTTAATTATCATCCCTGTATATCTCAGTACCATACAATATACGAAAGTAATGCATTTGATTCAATTTACAAAGAAATAGATGAATATATCATATCATAATAACATACAATGCGAGTCAATCAGTGATACAACAATAACCCTGAACCCTGTTGTAATAAAAATGGAATGTTGAAAGCCCTAACTCAAATTTTAAATAATCATTAAACATATAATCATTTTCTCTGTTCTTCACAAACATGTTTATCTAGTAATTCATTTATAGATTCAGATTTAACAATAAAGCTTCATGGCCCTAACCAACGGAACTACAGAAGACTAATGCCACAGACTTGTGTGTTTAGATATTTAAATTTGTTAATTGGAATTTTAAGTAATTATAGTTAACCGAAGAGAGAGAGATTTTTAGGGTCAGTGACCACTGGTAAATGTCAACTTGAAGCTGTGACCAAACAAAAGTTTTATAAACTAGTTATAAAAACTTGATGTAGAAACCTTTTACTTTTTTTGCAAAGTTTCAAAGTGAAAGTATCAACTCAATTCTTCCCACCAATGTATATCCATCTGGTTACTTGGTTTCCCCTTAAACAAGCAAATGAAATATTTCTTGATATAAATGAAATTTTAATCAATCAACTTTAAGACAAATGTTATGGCATTAATGGCAAGTTTTGCTGTAAGATAAGGTTCAATAACAAATGTCTCTGTTATAACAGTGGTCAGCTAAAAGCTTTTGTTATAGGAGTGCTATTGTATTGGCATCCAATAAAATGATATCCTAGTCCAAATGATACGTTTTCTATCTTCTTTTACCATCCAAGCTCAACATGTTGAACATTATGGCAGGGTCCCACATTTACGTCCCGACAAAGGACTAGTCCAGTGGAAAGTGGCTGCAAGTATAAGTGACTGGATGTATTCAAACCTTAACCCTCTCGCATGCAAGGCAAGTGCGTTACCCCGAGGTCACCACAACCCTAAAGCCTGTTTCCATAGAAATGGCACAGATGTCATATAATCTTTTGTTTTCACCAATCTGACAACAAAGAATTTAGCCCATTAATTAGACATCAACTCTGTTGCTAGTGACTCAGATTACTACTTGAAAATAAAATTCTGCTTATTCACAGAAGAAAGCAGGTTCAATGTTTACTATGCTAACTGGCAGCTTTTTCAATCAAGTACTACCCATAGCACATCTTTTTGAATGAGCTGGGTCATCAACCACGATGTTAGAAACATGAACCTCCAAAATTTAACCCATAGAACATCTTTTGGTATTTACCCGTCCGTGGGTGTACTTAGATAACGCTGTGGAAGCAGCACTGCCTAAAGACCAATGTCACAATAATCCCCAGATATTTATTTAGATGCTTACAAGGTCAATGAGGATGATTATCTTCACCTGCATGATGTAAGGGGTTACCACTGTTGACACAGGAGCCAGTAAAAGTGAGCAATCAAATAGCACCCTTTCCTTTTTACATTTTAAATTTGCCCAGAATATAAGGAGGGGGTCATGAAGGGGTTCTACTCTATGTGCTTTCTTAAAATCCAAAGCTGATTAAAATAAATCCCTTGTCAACTGTGAATGTCACATTTTAAAACTTTTGTTATGACAAAAAGGAAACTACAAAGACATACCATCAAGACTAAGTATCTCTGTATTATTATTTTTTTCATCTGTAATCTAAGTAGGAAATGTGTGATAAGTTATTGTAACATTATAAAAATAACAAAAATGTACTTCAATATTATATTCTAATATGTAAATGACTATAATAACAAGGAATACAACTGTGCAATGTTCTTATTTGGTGGATGGTTTAAAGCTGGAAACATCACCTTCGTTATCTGCGGGCAGTTTTTGTCACACTGGTTTTTGGCCTCAATGCTGTAGAAGACAAGAGATAGAAAATGAAAACCAATGGGTTGTTTAAAATCAATGAAAGTTATCAGTACAAATTCATATTTGAGCGGGTCTGGGATAAGCAAAGCATTTTCAGAAATACAGTCATAAAGGTTTCATCACCACAGATGCATGATGCTATGCTCGGAGGAAGACCTAAAACTCAAAGAACTTGACCATCTTAAGAAGGTTCTCAGTGTGTCAGGTTATACTAAGTCGGCATGGCATGCAGATACCAAGGGCGGTAATGTCAGTTCCTCAATTCAACGACCAAATGAAGAGAGAGACATCAAAAAGGGTTGTGTCACCTTACCCTATGTGGGACCAGTCACTGACGCTGTTGGCAAGAATATCCGCCAGGCGGGTATTGCTGTCCACATCAGGCCCTACAACACCATCAGGGGACGTCTGGTACACCCCAAAGATAAACAGGCCCTTCTGGATCAGTCAGGTGTAGTGTACCAGATCAGTTGCAACAACTGCCCATCCACTTACGTGGGTGAAACTGAAAGACGGCTGCATGCATGCATCAAAGAACACCACCGCACTTCCTCCCCAGTGGGGCACCATGTTGACTTAAATAAACACTCAATAGATGATGTATCAGTGTCAGTAATACACAAAGAAGCAGACTGGTTCCAAAGAAGTATAGCTGAGGCAATATTGTCCAACAAAAGTCCCAAAATCTGAACAGAGGCAGGGAGAGGCACGTCCTCCCCCCATCTACCAAGAGCTGCTACCTGCTACTTTGTCATGTGATCAGGTCACATGACAAGCAGTTCACAACATCATTCAGCTGACG
>JAUUEB010507191.1:0-10137 GCA_032362205.1 Clione limacina | reverse complement strand
TCTTTGTCATAAAAAAACTGATTCTCCTTTCTATTTGTTTTACGGTCATTCAGTTTCATTCATAAAGTTGGTAATAGTAGGCTTACTTCTTGTATAATTTTTATAACAAAAATCATTGTTAACAAAATAACTTTGTTAACGATAATTGTAATTTCTTCTCACCACAGAAGACAGCATCTGCTGATAACAGATATGTGCCGCTTGCACCTCGTCTGTATGATGATAATACAAGACATATTTTTGTATCTTCGTTCTAGTGTCAAATTTTCTTTTCCCTCTCGATATGCTACCCTCTTGAACGGGGATGTGTATCTGTTGAAAAGAAAACTGTAATAAGATAAAGAATAATGGCATTATTAAAAAATATAATTTGTGATATCATTTGTCAATATCAAGCTATACGAAAATGAGGAAAACTATCAAAACATATTATCCGTCACATGATCTGCGTACATGTTACAGGGATAAAAAAGTAGAGGACAAGTCAACAATTATACTGGCATCTTTCCTGCCAGCCCGTTAACAGGTTTGTATCGTGATGAAATGTTATGTCGCCAGTCATATCTCGAGGTCCAAGTGCATTGACTTATCTAGGAGCTACAAAAAGACGGCGCGACAGTCAGTGCACATAGGCCGTTGTATAAATAAAACAGGATATAACCTATTGTATGTATGATTTTCTTTTGTTTCGGTTATAACAGAAAGGAAAAAAAGTTTGTATAACTTTCCATCATGCAAAACCAAAATGCATCTATGGCCTGTCTTGTCTCGTCTTACATTCTGTCAAGCTTAAGATACAAAGGAACGGGATGCTATTTTATTATTTTCTTTATTGAATATGATGGATAGGATAATTGCTGACACATATATTTGGTGCAATAAGGTCATGATTTGATTGTTAAACCGACATCTAGGGAGGAGCAGTGTGATTTGAACTTAACTTTTCTCCAAAACGTGGTTGACTTAAAGCAAAGCAAAGCCAATGATATGAAAAAGATGATTTAACCCTATTTCTGATTGTCAATACAGCAATGTTATTAATTGTAAGTGCATGGTATATCAATATCACCCTATGTATATCCAGAGCCTTAGAAAGGTTATACTAACAAAAGGTTACAAACAAAATTCTTCTTGTAAAAACAGCAAATACAAACAGAAATTCATACAGAGGTAGTTTTGTCAATAAACAAAATGTCGGTATGTTTTTGCCAAATATTGCTGTTTTGAATAGCTTGCTGTTTGAAACTGTCAATAAACATAAAAGCGTGTCAATATTTAGATTTATTCCACATCCTGTATGATCATAAGAGAGAAACGCCCATGCAATAAAAAGAAGCAATAAAAGAAACTTCGCCAATAAAGAATGACCTAGACGTAAAACACTAGGAAGCAACACACAGCACAGTACGGCGAGGCATGAAACACTAGGAAGATATATGTATGAGATAGATATATAGATGTATATATATACCAATTTAATATTTGGTTCTGTCATCATTATTTTTCAACTCGAAACATTTTGGTACCATACAGGAGCTATTTTGTATATTTCAAAAATAAGATGTAGTTTTATTTTGATTCAAGAAACAGAAGTATTTTGTCAGTTAATGTTGCACAGATTATAAGAAACTAATAAATATATATTATATTGTTTTCTAGATTTTAATTTCAAAGTTTATGTGACAAGAATAAATGCGTCATTATAAAGTTAATATTATCGTTAATTTTACCATTCAAATATGCAACTTACAGCTACTTTTTATAGCCACACAATTCCGAACTTTGAAGATAAACTCTTGCTGTCATTTTTTAAAAGAAAGATTGAAAAATTGACTTAAAATTCATGAATAAAAATGTATACATCGACTTTTCTGAAAACAGATAATATTGTTGTTTTGAACAATATTTATAATATCTATTCATCCGTTCATCAACGAAACAATCCATCAATCCATTAAACATCTTTTCATCAATATCCCCTGTACCTATCTACTGAACTATTTTCAATTCATTCAAAATGTTTCAACCTGCCACATACTTCACCCACTAATTACACAACTGGCATACCTAATTACAAAGGCATCTAGATCTTCCATGAATTATAAATGCATTCAAGCTTTTTTAGATATATATGAGTACCTAGATTCTTACAACCTGACAACAGACCTTGACCTGAATTATAGTAAACATACTTTATCTAGAACAATGTTATTTACATCTGAAGGTTACACTGGGGAATCCTATCAGCTGCAGTGCAGGGTTACTTCTTGTTTTGTCTGTCATTGCCCCTCTTGGTTAAGTGGGCATAGTTGTCCTTTGTGACACCAAAACTTTACTGCGTAATAACACAAGATATACCTTCGCGTGACAAACAACCTGTGGAATCTCACCTTCAGACACGGAAGAAAAGTAATTGATTTAATTATGTAACACAGCGGAGCGGTTCAAAAATGTCACCGAATAAATAGGTATCGTGCAGGATCATTAACCTAGATCAATCCACACAATTAGAACACGTGATCACAGTTCTAGATATTGTGATCGATATTTTTACCAATACATAATTTGATCATAATGAGAAAATCATCAATAAACTCAAAACGATCTTAGCAAGTCCAATATATTTATTATTCTTCATGGTTTGCCACTTAAGTTCAGTTTTTTCAACCTTTTTTTCTATTCAATATCTGTCTCCCGCTTTCTTCTTTCTCAATAAGATATTTTCTTAACTGTTGTATGCTGCACTCTTGTTTTAATTATGTCAATTGATGTCAGTTTACAATCCTCTTCAACATTAAATATATTTTCTTGAAACGAACGCAGATTTAAGAGATACTTTTGCGTAAAATTGTCACATTCGCATTTCCATTCGTTAAATTAGTAATTTCACAAAATATTGTTAGTTTCTTATTTGGATATGTGTGATTGAAATCGATATTGAAAATAACATGTCGTGCCTATTCTATCAAATCGTGGAATCTGGCTGCAGATTTTCTCGTTTTTATTATATCAATATGTGTTGTTAGATGCTCTTGACGCTTTTGTTCCTTCGCTACTGCTTGTCTCCAAAGAGCATTATCAGTCGCGTGGTGTGCCAAAACATTGAAATTTGGATCAAGACACAATAATTTCGGATAACTCTGTATTTCAGCTTTGGTCTTTAACTCCATAAAATATAATATAAACTGCTTACTGACAGGTAAAGTAGTTGTACGGAGTCAGATTCTTAAGGGCCAAACAGACTAGATAGGAAAAAGCATGGGAATTTACAGAAAAAACAAACACAAATGTAAATCAAAAAGCTACTCAGAATAAATGGAAAATATGATTAAAAATTTTACATATAAGGATTTGATGACAGGAAGTGTAAGATGACTCTCATAGTCCATACATCAAACTTCATAATGAACGTCAATAAATCAAATACGAAGTGACAAGCTAATGACAAAACTTAAAACTTTAAATACCATTAAATCCATGACCAATATTGAGAGCGTACTGTAGAACAGAAACTAACTGATACAATTCTTGAGAAAATCTATATATTAATTATGACAGATTTTAACATTTTGGTTATTGTTAACAATCTACAGTATGCGGAGATTTCCGATTCCTTCCCTTGCTGATATAGATATATATAGTACCTGTATGTTTGACAAAAACATCCAAATTTTGTTACTAACGCGATATCCAGTTAGAGTCTTTGAATTTGGCAACGCAATATCTCCTCAAAGAGCCTGTAGAGATTTGTTTGATAGCGTAAAGTCAATATCACATAGTTAGGTCACGGACTTATTCGACTGGTATTTGACCTCACTAGGGGTCAACATATCAGTGCTTTAAGAAACACTGTTCTCGATAAAGTATACAAAAGTAATTCCAAATCAATAACCCAACCTTCATGATTAATTAGCCCAATTTTACTGACATCGCATTCCAGCACAAGTGTCAACAATTCCTCTGAAGACTCGATTATGAAAAGTCACGCACACATCAAAATGAGTACGTGACCTGATATTGATATTTCTGTTATCTCTATTATAAAATTGTAATCGTGTGTGAATGCACTGGGAGAAATGTAGAACATATTCCAAATTCCATATCTCGCACCTAATGATCTAAAGATACGATACACTCAGATTAATATGCGTAGAGATAATAAATAAGTTTCCATAACTAAGACAGGCAACTCTTTGTTAATGAGATAGTTAACGAAGGCGGGGAAAAATAAATAAATTCCTTTTAACAACACCTCATTACACTTCAAGCTATCAGCCAAACATCGTAATTGACATCTGATATCAATAATATTATGTCTTCCACATACTGAAACATTCTTGTTAATCAAAGATAAAGATAATGATGACATCAAAGGGAAATAACTAATTGTTTCAAGGATGTTATCTATTTCGAATTTCAACCACACCCATTCTACGCAACACATGCTTAACATGAGGAGGATCATGTATTATATAATTAAAGACATCTTAAACATACTAGGATGAATCTTGTATATTTCAAAGTCAAAATTGATAACAAAACAGAAAAAAGTACATGTCTATCAGTTATTACACTAAAAGATATACATTTGTTTGTTTTATTCATATAATATGCAAACCACCACCCTATTACCGCAAAATATCCAGATAAACCATGTTGTTAGGTAGTCATGAGTGGGGTTATTTACACGTAGAAAATGTCATTTATCAATAGAAAAACTCAACCTACTGTGTGTGAGAACAGGTGCACATGGTTTTGATTGTTCCCGCCCTTTTTCTACATGATGATTTTAAGAATCTAAAATCACATGACAAGTTGATTAAAGCCTTTGAGGATCTGTCTTTAGATCTACAAATTAAAAATAGCTGAACAATCATACGTAGATGCAATCAATCTGTCATGGTAGCCAGCTTGACATTTTTCTGTGGCCATATTATTTTCAATAATTACCTTACAACAATTGTCAAGTTGCAAGCTTTTATCTTGTTTAAACGTATTCTTGTTATAAGCAAACGTGAAAAACTTAAACACGCAAAAGGTGTTTGGTTGGGTTTTACGGATGGTCACTAGTACGTTTTGGCCCAAACACAACCCGAAAACTGACGGTAAATTAAAAAATCAAATCGTAAGGATGTTTTCGTAATAATTTGTTTTCCCCCTCTACCACTCTCTACAATGCTCTTTATGTTATCTGACTTGCTGGTATTTGCTGGTCCTTGCTGGTGATACATTTACGCTTAACTTTAGGTCCCTCCTCTCGTCACTTTTAGGTTTAACAACATTCTGGGGAATACTTAGGATATACCAGTAGGTAAAGGCAAAACTCATCTATACAGATCAGAAATTCAGGCTAAATATGCAGTCATGGGTGTGACAAATATGTAAAAATGTGTACGTTTTTTTCTGAAATAATTAGACTCTGGTACACCTGATTCTCGGTAAGAAAAGATTGGATAACTTTCAAAACCAGATTGTCATAGACGCCGGTAATATGACGTAACATAATAATGTTTCATCAAAGCTCACATTTGTTCTTGAATAAGGTCAACTATTTTGATGTGACGTCTGTATCACTCACATTTAACAGAAACGTACATTGATAGAAACGAAAGAACAGAGAATACATTGACGTAAATAATAGCTTGTTTACCGTGTGAATAGTTGTCATTCTATTTAAGGTAGAATGTTACACGGGGTTATAGGCGTATAGAAAATATGCGACACGAGATATCGACGATGATGAGGGAGCTACCGTCTCCAATGACGCAAAAGGACGGTGGCTATGAAACTAGCGAGGGAACGAAGTTATCTGTTTGCATTGTTATGTAATTCCTAGAATGACTAAGTGATCCCCAGCTAAACACCCGTGGTTATAATTATGATGTAATAAAATTGGTGCTTATATTTGAAGATTGACTTTAATCAAATTGATAGTAGGTTTTTAAAGCGTATATGTTAATTTAGATTAATAGTGAGTTTTGAATTAAAGGAAGTAATTCAAAGATATCGTACTCATTGAATCATCTCTCCGACATTGCGTAAACTTGTGAAGTCATTGTCGTAGTGGTTACTGCCGTCGTTTATTTTAAAAGGGAGTGAGTTCGAATTCGATCTTCGCACACTTTGTCCTTTTTAATTGTATACGAAGTTGTCAACTTTTGTGGTTGGCCCATCAAAATTCATATAATTGCAAGTAAAAACCGTTACCGAATTAGTATAAAAGCGTTTGATTTGTTTTCGAATTCCGCGAAGATGTTTCTTTTTCATTAAAACAATGCTTGTGCCAGGATTAATCTAGTTGTTCACGCACATTTTCTCAGATATTGGATAACAAAAGATTGTAATTGGATCCAAGTCTACTCCATACTCTATATCATGTAGACTGTGTCTTGTTATAAGTCAAGAACACTCAGTAGACATACAGTCTCGAAAAATAAAAAGTCTTTTTGACGACATTAATTCATTTGCAAACATTGCAACATTCGCGAACGGATGCCGGTTAATTATGGATACATAGAAGACCTCGCGTCGCCACTTCCCATTTTCGGTTAATAAATTGAGAAAGTATTTGTGCTATATTTTCAAAACTGGTGGCAACACAATAGCTGCCTGGACACGACTTTGTTCTTACAATTTTAATTTACAAAGAAGTACCCTCACGGGACATAGCAATCTACGTGGAAATACATTTTTAAATTTATTCTTACCCGATCACATGGCCAAAAATGTACGAAGACAGAAATTTAACCATGGCAATAATTTCATCTTTTGCATTTCCTATCAAAAGGTTGCATATGTTACATTACATTTGGCTAATGTTTCGTAATAAGACACCCCTATGAATAACTGCTACGAAAAAGAAGTCAATGTGCGCCATAATCTTTTTTATTCATGAATTTATTAAATTAAGTCATTGGTCGAGGAAAAGGAATTGAGGAAACATATTTTGACATCCACTTTTGAAACGCAATATCTCGGAACTTGTAAGTACGAAAAGTGGAACCTTTCGACCGATTCAAGTCGCATTTTTATGGAAAGGTTGTAGGAATTAGAGTCACTATTGTGACATGAATTTCTATGACCTTTTTTTTTATAAATAATGCGTCTTTATTCGGTCAAAAGTCTTATTTATATTACGTCATTACCTACTTCTCACTTTTTTGCTATATGACTTGTGGTCAATCTATCTCTTTTGTGATAATTTACTTGCTTACATAAAAAGAAATAAAATTCGGGTCAATCATATTTGATATCAAGCAACACTTAGATTGGCCCGCTATGAATTCAGCGAATAAAATCTAATTCAAAGTTATTTTTATTAATTCATGATTCATACGTCTTTTTATATGTACAATTATCTATTTACATGTGTCTGTAAAAATTACACATCACACCAGGGACTCGAACCTACGCCCATCTACGCCCAGCAGAACTTGAGCCAAGCATGCTGACCAGTCAACCACAGAGCCCTGTAAAAGGAAGCGCCTATCAATGACTGACAGATTCCTCGTGTTATCCCCCAGGGTACATGTTGTTGATCAGTATACTAAATTCTGACGTTCAACATTTCAAACTATTTTCTAACCTGCAATATCTTAACTATCTAAAAGATTGACTGAAAGCCAACGAGCGGAGCTAGCATTTTAATGCCAGACAATTACCTTGTATGCATCTCAGGAAGCTGATAGGATACATGATTTGTTTGAGTTAATATGATTTGAGAAGCAGTACTTGGTGATTAATCATGAAACGTCTAACTATGAAGATATTTTCATATTTCAAATAAAAGTGTTTACGCAGATTGCATACATCTTTATAAAAAGTATCATGGGTACCTACTCATTTTTTGGACATAACTTGAATGATTCATGTTGAGATGAAAAACAGTACTTTAGCTACAATTTTCATTAAGATAATATCAAGAAATGGTGTAAATCCTTCTGGGATTCTATCTTGTAAACACGCTCAAGTGACATCTGAATTATACAAAATTGCATTTTCTATTTGTTTTGCCAAGTATGACAATCTTGAAATCACGATACATTTCTAAGAAGGCTGGCATGATCCACTTTATACAACCATAAAGGTATCCATCCGGTCAACTGGTTCCTATCCGCACCTGTTGGCGCCGTCTTCAATACATTTTTCATCAGGCGCCACAACATGTTAAGAACACAACAGGATTCGTGTGGACGACACCTGACGGGCTTTGATGAAATATATTATAAATATTGAACCTAGCACCGTCAAGTGCTTAAGAGTCAAGAGATTTGCAGATGGTCGGGTTTATGACGTCATTTGTTAAAAAAATTTAAAGGTCAATGACCTCAAAAGTAAATTATGGCTACAAAGTCCACACGTTGCTCAAAGTCTTTGATAAACACAGGAATAAAGACAGCGTACATTCTTTTTACAGACAAGCACTATGAATATAGCACACAAATCCCCTAAAGATTATAAAACATAAAGGCTAGCATACAGAAGGAATTTGACGACAGATCTTGAATACACAAAAATAAGCGGCTTAAGATACAAGACCAATGAAGGACAGAGGGGGATCCAGAGGGGAGCCTTTACCGTGAGATTGTTTTTTCGCCAACATTTCCGGTCAACGAGGTTGACGTTTTTTTTTACTTTTTCCAGCCCTGTCAACAAGACTTATCTAAGCTGACGAAATTGTCAATCATGGACACATACATCATATGTAATTTTGGCTACTAGCAAACCTGTTTTTGAATAAACCCTTTTAGATCTGGACATCTATCATGGCATTACCATTGTTAAAATATGAAAAAAAAATTACACATTGGCAACTAAACCATCGGATTAAAGGTCATAATTTGAGGTTGTGACAAATTCATTTTTCAGTTACAGCATTTTGAGGTTGTTCATTTACAAAGAATTTCTTTCATATGTCCTATTAAGAATATGTATTTATTTCATAGGCATAAGTGACAAAAAGAGAAAAAACTAATGGGTAATATTGTTCGTTATAAAACACACGTGTTAATATCACCTTGCACAGCAAAATAGATAACTTATCGTAAAAATCCCTTTTCCTCATCATCGGGAAATCCAAAAGTCCTTGCACACGAAAGAGCTTCTTCTCTTGCATAAAGACACAATTACTTTTACCAGCAGGGAAATCCAAATGTTCATTTTCTCTTCGACTCTTTTATTTGCGCACCATCGTTGTATTTCCCTATTCGTGTTTAGAGACAAGTAATTCGAGGGCAATATTTTTTGTATCAAAAATTAGTCGTGTAATATTCGCTATTTACATATCAGAGTAGAAAGCATTTTTCATAGGAGAAATCGTTATATGAGTTTGAAGCAACATTATCAAGGCCACCAGGTGGTTTGATCTTCAATTGCTGTCCACTTAACATGTTGAATTAAGAACTCTGAATTCACTTAGATGTTTCTCCGCGTTTTCAATAAACATTCAGATTGGTATGGTCATGGCATTCAATGTGATTATTTGTTTGGCTAAATTATTCCAATTTTGAGACATTTCATGAAATATTTATCTTTAAAAAAAACTTTATACTAAAATATGAAATCTACTGTTATAACAGTAAAAATCTTATTTCAGTGAAATTGTACCATGAGAAATGTAGGAATGGGCGAAGACGGTAGACCGTCTTCACACCTCAAACCTCTCCGGGACATCATTTCCTATAATCTTTACATGACTTTGTTCAGAGATCGCAATTTTATTAATACTTGATCGGGGTTTTGTTTTTAAAATATTCAGATTGGCATGGACAAAACATTCAGTTTAATAGTTTGTTTGGTTAGAATATTCCGATTTTGAGACATTGCATTGAATGTCATAGGTATAAGTAGATTCATGTTAAAGCAAATATAATATTAGCACAATAAATGTCAGTTCATCAAGACTAGAAAAACAGTAAATATCAGTTTTTCAATAGATTGTTTTAAAATGAAACGGCATTTATTTTCCTGTTGCAAAAGATTGAAAACAGGTATTTGATAATCCGACTTTGATAATTTTGACCTTACTCATACATTACTATTGTGTTTATTTAACTCTTAGGTTTATTCCCCGATCACAAATTGTGACTCGGGGTATATTTTCGTTTTGTCTGTGTGTGTGTCTGTCTGTCTGTCTGT
>JAUUEB010507169.1:0-10138 GCA_032362205.1 Clione limacina | reverse complement strand
AATCAAATGGTCTTGACAGATTTATGATATTATGGATCAGTGTGAAGTGGTCTTGACAGATTGATGATATTATGGATTAGTGTGAAATGGTCTTGACAGATTTATGATATGGATGAGTGTGAAATGGTCTTGACAGATTGATGATATTATGGATCAGTGTGAAGTGGTCTTGACAGATTGATGATATTATGGATTAGTGTGAAATGGTCTTGACAGATTGATGATATTATGGATTAGTGTGAAATGGTCAATATAAAGTTAAGTATTTCTTGAGCCTTCTTGACCTTTAACCTCTCCAACATAATACAGGTAGACAGCAAATGATTGATCAAAGCGTTTCTTGTTTGTGTTCTTAAGTTAGATAAATAATACAATTAAGTCAGAACTGCTCTTAAAATACATAAAAAATATCTGAATTAGTTTCCAAACATTCCAAGTTACATTTAGCTAGTATAATTGAAACTTCCAGGAAAATAATTAATTATATTTCTTATTGTTAGTTTTAATGTTAGCTGCTTGACTCGGATTTGGGTCTTAATTCCAGCTTTTCTATTTCAATAATTTGATTCAGTATAAAGTTCCATTATCATATAGGGTCATATAAATCCTAGACAGAAGTATATATAGATCAGAGTCTAGAATATTTCTACGAGACAAGTGTAAGATTATAATAACAATTATAAAAAGACCATTCAGAACACAACCTGTAGAAACCCGGTATTAATGGAACATTCACCTCATATCATATCCAATGTGGGGATTTAATTCGTCACAAAGCATGACTCATGACTCATTTGCCAGTAAATTTGCGGAAATAGAAAACAATGTGTTAAACATTTCATTAACATGTTCGGTCATTTTTCACTGGTTTTATTGATACGCTTTTTGCATTAAGTACAGAAGTTTTTTTTTTTTTCATTTTCCAGTTTTCATCATCTGAAAATTCTTGTTTAATAGATGTTATCTGAAAATGAAATTACATGATCGGTTCAAGGATACCAATATTTTGACTGAATATCTTTTTGTAAAATAAAATATCATCTATTTTTCAATTCTCATGATCCTGTTTTGTAATCACGCCCTTCTTGTGGGACACACAAACAACCCTAAATAATTAACTCCTCGTAAGAACGATAAGACTGAATAGACTCTAGAGTCAAAGTGACTGACAGGCAGGCGCGTAACCAGGGTTATTGGCTGACAGGGGTTCAATAGCTATAGTTCTTTAGGGGGAAATGAAAAGACATGTTTTATAAATTTATAAATCAAGCAACGATCAAATCTATTCATATATATGTAAATATTTATCCATATACATAAGTGATTTCAAGAGGAAAAATAACATGTCATTTTGTTCCTTCTGTGAAGACATTTGTATCAATCAAGTGTACATCGTGTTTGTGCCAATATTTTATCTCAGTGATTGTTTACAAATGTTGTTACGTGTTAAATGTCTATATCCACACATGGAAGGTTATATGAACGAAACTCAGACATGACACGTGATGACACACAGAGGATGTAAGGCACTATACATGCATACTTCCCAAATCACAGTATACTGACAACGTGCCGACCAGTCTTAGCATAAATCACTACATCCCCTCACTTTACTACCCCCCCCCCCTTCTTTCTTTCTCAATCACTTTCAATATTTTAGTCTTGCCCAAACACACACACACTCTCCCTCAGGGTCGTAATTTTCGCGTTTGTGGGATTTTCAAGGAAGGATGGGGGGCATTTTGGAAAATTGTGTGTTAATGGTGCAAAGATAAAGCTTTTTTTAATCTTATTTTACCTCAGATAGGGGGATTGTCCTGTTTTCCGTGAGTTTAGACCTAAGCACTGCGGCTGTACTAGATGTCACACTCTGTCCTCCTCTCTTTTGACCCATCAAGTATCTAGTCTAGGGTCTGTCTGTTAAAATATAGGGGAAATAACTCTGGTTTTATTGCTGATACTTTATTTTCTATATTCTGGAGTGATTGCTTCCCTTGTTTGTCTTGTTGGATTCTAGACACAAATTTTCACTTTATTTTTTCTGGCGATCACTTGGTTACTTATTAAATTGATTAGGTAAATATTTGTTAAACTTTAGAATGGTGCTGAGGTATAAATGAGTTTTTGACCTTCTTGACAGTCACACCATTGACATAATGTAAATGTGTTACACTGATTACCACAATTGGAAAATCCCATAAGGCCAGATAAAAAAACTATAGATTCTCATCACTTTTTTCTGAGAAACCCAATGAGGCATGAGCTTTCTTTTTAGCCTTTTCAAAATCATTTTTTCCCCTCCATTCCTATTTTTTGATTGCTAAATTGCAAAAACGCAAAAAAAAGCATTGAATACTCAACAATTTCACTTTGGGCACTCTCAACACCTTCTCTGTAAAGACAGGCCCTTTGGGCTTTTTTTTCTAAAAAGCGGTTGAATTACACCTTTTTTCAACCTTTTAAGTTTGATAATAAAAAAATGAAATATCATGCGGCGGCAATTTCATTTGCGCGTGATGAGAATCTATTATAGTTTTTATCTGGCCTTATTATAACGTTTTACATGTACAATTTTGGAAAACTTTGTATTTTGTAATGCATTAAGGTCATAATAGATCAACAACTACAAGAAGTTACAGATTCAACCTACAGATATGTGGGTAAATCTGAGAGCTTTCCTTGCATAATATGTGGTATTTAATGCATATGTATTAAGTTATGCATATATGTGTGTGTATGTATGTGTATGTGTGTGTGTATATTATAACTTATTAGGAACCAAGTTATTACTTGGTCATCTATAGACTGAATAAAAAAGTTAAAATTATTATATTAGTCTAAGCACTTACTAGTGTGGATATCTATTGGGGAAATGTGTATTTAAAAAATTCACAGATGCAGAGTTTCAAAACGTTTTTAGAGAACAAAAAAAATATGGCTGCTTTAACAGACAAGTGAAAATTAACTAACTACCTTAGTGATTTCAATTCAAGATAATACTGAGAGAAGAACGTTGACATTCTTCTGTTAATGGCATGTGACAGCCCATGACGAATGTTTAACAGTCAATTACATTTGAATACCTGTTGTTAAATTATCAATATAAGTAATGACCACAGACTGATTATTATACTCTTGCTCAATCGTGCCGGGATGACCAAACCACTCAAGATCCCACTGGCTATGGTGACTTTTGACATTTTTATTACCCCATCAGGGAATGTCAACGGCTATCAACTCAGGTCGAGTATTTCTGTCAACAATTTTATGTTGTGAACCAATATGGCACATGAAAGATTAAGAATTCTAGCACCAGCAGTGAGATATACATGTCACAAAGAGAAAAAAATTGTATTTATACCAAGAAAACGTGATTCCAATTATAGTCGAACAGAGCATTCTAGCTACAGCAGTTTAAACTTCTATTGACGTCATGCTTTTCGCATTTTTCATAGACTATTAACTTTTGCAACTCAGACTATATTTTTGCCAGAATGTGTAGTTTGACCCTAAAATGCATAGTTGCGTAGTCTGGACGTAAACTACGTAGAATTACGCATTTATGCGTATACTTGGCAGGCCTGCATTGTGAAAATTTGTCAACATTCAGTTACTACATGGACATCCTGTATATCTAGATTAAGATACTTTAATCTATGATAAATACTTAGTGGTTGAAACTTTCATGGACACCCTGTAGATAGTGTCATATAAATGGACTTGTTGTGACATTTGGATACGTAAATTACACAGGAATACTGGTTACAAATAAAACAAAGTATTACTTTTTCATTTCTTTATTGCTGATAGAGATATTTGAGAATGTACAATAAATAAATTACAACCTTTTACTTGTGTAGACAACAATACAAAACAATCAAATACTATATATTCAATGACATATATAAAGTATAGCAAATAATCTTATATTCTCCCTGAGTGTTTCTGGATCACAACCTCGTCTTTAAGCCACACTTTTTCACAATCCTTCAAAATGGTTGCACTGTCCATATTTGAGGCTATGTTATTTTGGGTGTACAAACCCTTGTGTTCATATTTGTTTCCAGATTTATACACAACAGTTGTCAAAATCAATAGTTATTGTTGCCTAGAAACCATTTTGTTGTATTTCTACTTGAAGTTGATGGACTACCAGAATAAACAAACTTATAGTCATTGTAAAAATAGAAACTGCTTAAAGAAAAAAGATTTTTTCTATGTTTATTCAAAAAGAAATTATTTGAAAATGTGTCTCCTCATTCATCTTTCTGTATGGTGGTGTAGCAGGAAATCACTACAAATTAATGTTAATAGCATAAGCCTTTGCTAAGGCAAAAGACAGGACTGATTGGCTGTATATATAAGTATAAGGCAAACTTAAGTGTCTCTGCATAATTCAAAAGAATCAAAATTGGTCATTTATATCTAAATTAATATCTTAATTGGGGATATATAAACACATAAACAGATTCTAACAAAATTATTTAAAAAATACATAAATCAGTTCATATTAAAAAGAGGTAATGACATTAAAGCAGAGATTATATAGTGACAATATGCCATACATACATTTGAGAAATCAAACACAGGGTATTCAATTTTTTTTAAATAAATTAGTTGATTGTATGATTTTAGCCAATAATAAAATGCTGCCATATGTCATAGCGTAGTCAAAATGTATCTAAATTCATCTTGCTTTTATATTAAAGACATGTTACCCCTGTGGCTTAATGGTTATTGTGTCAGCCTCAAGTGTGTGAGGGAGGGTCATCAAATCCTGACTGAGTCATACTCATACCTCAACTTATAAATAAAGCAGTGTTTTTAGCAATCTTTTTCTGGATTCAATAAACTTAGGTGTTTGTTGCCTGGTTGTCAGTATACTGTGTCTGGGTAGGATGTACAAGTTGTGTTACACCCTACATCCAATGTATGGCATCACATAGTACACCAGCTGTGTCAAAACGACCCTGTGTTAACGGAGACTTTAAATGCCGCACAAAATTTTCAAATATGTATTAAGTACATAGTAAGATTTGTTTAAAACAAGAGGACAGAAATTGGAAGAGCATGGAACATAAAGGCTAAATAGTTTCGAATGAGTTGAATTCATTTGATGTCATTTGAAACAATTTGACAATTCAGCTCTACTTTAAAAGCCATAAAACAATCCCAATAGCTACAGTCACAGCAAGAGTACTTCAGCCTGTTAGATTTCTTTAACCTATATTTACGTCTCAGCTGTACTGAGTATCTCAAAAATGGCGGACAGACACCAGATTACATTCAACAAAGTGAAAGGAAAGAATTGGTATTTCATCAGGGGATGTAATTTTGTATAAATAGCACAGACTTCACAATAATTTGGTTACATCCCTTGGTATTGTCTGGTACCTCTAAAGCAGTCTATCAAAGTGTAAAATGTCATGAAATATTAAGCAAAGGTAAGGTTAAAGGTTATCTTAAACCAAATAATGACATTACTATGAGTCAAAACATTCTGTATCAATCACAATTAAGCGTGACTTTAGGCATATATTTTACTTGGTATTACAATTATATTTAAATCTGGTTTCTGAATTGATTTAAGGCATAAGAATAGACATTTCTCACAAGGTGATGAATACTTATGATAATGTGCAGAATTGTTTTAATATTTTTGAGGGATTATCATAGACTTTAATAAACATCAAGGATTATCATAGACTTAAATAAAAATACCCTTCATTCCCTGAGGTTTACAAAGGAACAATTTAATGGTAACAATGTTTGGGGTTGTAAATGATAGAATGAACTTGTTAAAGAGTAGCATGTGTTAAGGTAATAAAACAAAACAGATAAATGTGGAGTAACACGTCATCAAGAGTACAAAAAACATTTTGAAAAATACCTAAAAATGACAGATCATAATTTGGGAATGAGACCACTAATTTATGTATTCATTATGTAAGTTTCACCACAAACAAAACTTATCACACAAATCTAACTACTAGTGCATGCATTTATATAAAGTAAATAGCTTGTAAATCTTTAACACGCTGGAGAAGTTTTTTTTATTGTATAAAGAACAATGTAACAAGGATTATATTCATAAAATGCCATTAACATCATATTACATTCAAATATAAAGACTTGTTATAAAAGGAATTTTCATTCAAAACATTTTTAAAATTCAGTTACAGTTATTGAGAAAAATTCAAGCAGAAAATTGTTGTGCAAAACTGCTGAATTCATTATCGAAAAAATAAATATAGATAATTTTGTATCTCAATCCTTCATGCATTAATTGGGAATAACTTTATCTGAGGATCATTTTATGTATAAACACCTTCCTTTTGCTATCGAGCAGCGTTTCTGAAAAGCCATCCACACTTATATGATTTGTTTTAGTCATTTTTAAGCCCTTCAGGAAGAATATATGAAAGGCAAGTCTCATAATAGTATCCTTGACCATGGACAAAGCCAGTGGAAGGTGGCAGTAAACATGAGGCACTGACCAGATAAATTTGTGAACTTTCTTGTATACAAGGAAGAGACGTTATGCCGAGGTCCCCAAGCGTCTAATTCAAACATTTAAACCAGTTTATCGGGTCAAGATCATATTTATTCCTTGATTGTAATTGTTTTCTATACAATAATCTACACATCTTTTCCACAACATCTCATAAAGAACTGGATGAGTAATGCAAGTCCAACAAACATAAACATAAAAGGAGCAAATAACAAAGATAGGAAAGTGTGAGAGTTACATCCATAACGGCGAGGTTTACCGTGGATCATCAATAAATATTGTTCAAATTGTTTCTTTGCAAGCTCATCCTCATGGAATGGATATGACGCTCCAATACGGCAAGCTGCAGCAAACCCAGATATTATAGCAACCTCGTGAGTGTTGACAAGTGTGTAAGAGCCACAGTACCAGGTGTGTTTGGTTCCCTGTATAAACCTCCAAAGTGGCACAGTGAAGGCAAAGTGTTTCCACGTGTGAGAGAACTGTCTCCACCAGCGTGTAAACCTCACCTTACTTTTGTCAATCTCATCAATTGTCCAAATATCTTTGGTTGCGTCATCTAAAAATATTGTCTGGTAAATGTTTCTCCCGCAGTCCTTCAAGTGTGGCTGGTAGTTGGTTAGATTAAAGGACATCTCTAGTTTGGACTTATCGTCTGGATCTGAGCGAATAAAATATTGATCTACTTCTTTGTGAAGTTCATAGTGTTTCTCCATGTATGAGTCATCCTCATGAGTAACAGTCACATCGTTATAATACCGAACATTACCTAGAGCTTTCTTCTCCAGATAGGACGGTTCCTTCAAAACTTTGAGAATTGTTTCTGCGTCACAAGCGAAGATGATTTCATCAAACACTTCCTCATTGCTTGCATCATCAACAACATAGACTTGACCACTCTTCCTCTTGACTGATGTAACAGCTCTGTTGGTGAAATACTGTGAACCAATTTTACCAATAATAGTTTTGTACATGTCACGCAGTGCGGGAAAAGCAAACATTTCAGGAGCTGTGCTAAGCAAACACTCAGGGTCATAATCAAACAGACGCAAGTCATCATCTAAGAACACACGAGCAACGATCGCAGCAGAAACGTTTGGCGTCTGATTTCCTGTGCCAAAGAACAGTGCAGTCAGAGGGAAAACCATTTCATAGCAAAAATCATCAGAGTAACCGAACCATTTGAGAACTTTAGAAATTGGCATAAATATGAAGAAAAACTCAAACCTATTTATGGTTTTAAGAGTTTTGCCAAAACGTTTGATTTCATCCTTTAGCTTGTGTATGAGATCTGTCTTCGTGTAATTTGTCCAAGCAGTCGGACCTTTGCCAAAAGAAATCATCATGTGGACAGGTGACCCCGAGATGCCATGCTCAGCCATCAGATTAATTGTGTTTCTATAAGTAGGACAACCACCTTGGACGCCATCGTTGATCACCAAGTCACCTGGGCCTGGAGAAGAACAAAGACAAAATGAAATGTCTGACTTACCAAAATAAACAAATGAATTAGTTTTATAATAAGATATAGCATTTATATGGGACATTTCCAGGCCTTAGAGCTTTCTCAATGTGATTGACATGATTCTATTGCACTAACACAGACTCAACACATCTAACATTCAGAGTATACAAGGGATCAGCAAGTGAGTGATTCACCTCCTTTGTAATTTTAAAATATGAAAGATAAAGTTGATGATCAACTTCTCAAAACCTATCCTGAAAAATATATCAGTCAGTGGCGAAGAATTTCAGACCATGGATCATTTTAAATACCTAAGAGCAGTTATTAGTGAAAATAAGTTAAGATTGCTGCTGCAGGAGAACTTTGTGAATCTCTTTCAAGAACCATGTCACCAACAAAGAAGTATGAAACACCATTAAACAAATGCAGAAAAGTAAAGTAAACATAAGTGAGTTGGTCACATGATAAAATCCAAGGGACTCTCAAAGACAATTTACATTACTTCAGAGAACCAAACAAACATACTTCAGTAAGGGAGACAAAACAATGGACTGAAATTATTTTGCTGATTAAGTAAGCAGTGTTGAAGGAATTATATCCTGCCAAAGTCCATAACTACTTTTGTAACTTTTGTGAGGAGTTCATAATCTTCACTAACACATGACTGTTTACATCAGCAACACTAGGGTGTAAGGTGCACAACTCATACATCATACCAAATCACGGTATATTGACCAGTCTGAATACAAGATGTCAGGCAACACTAGGGTGTAAGGTGTTGCACAATTCGTACATCATACCAAATCACAGTATATTGACCAGTCTGAATACAAGATGTCAGGCGAAACCATTGCTAAAATAACATTTTTTTTATTAAAATAACATGCCCTTCTGCGCCTGAGGGGTGCTTAACAATCCAGCCACTGGTATTGGCTGGGTTCTGGCTACTCAGCTTTAGACAAAAGTATGTCTGAATGTCACCTGGTCTTGCTTGGGGTTCCGTCGTATGGCCTCACAGCATTTAAACGACAGGGTTGTGCGCACTTATTGGCTTTTTCTGTCACAGTGTTCTAATGCTGTGAGGTCTTTTTGAAGGGCTCGGTGATATTGAATGGTCTTGATCGACCTGTAAAGCAGACAGTCATCAGCGAAGAGACGTACACTTGATGTTACGCAGTCAGGCAGGTATTTGATGTGGACGAGGAATTAAATAGGGCCTAAAACTGTTCCCTGTTGGACGCCTGATATCACTGCCGTTTCATAAGAAAACTTGCCGTCTACGGCTACTCTCATCTCTCGTGTTGTTAAAAAGTTAGTTATCCAGGTTAACTGTCCATCTATCACTTCTTTGTTAAAAACAATTACCAATCGTGACATATCAATCTTTTTAAACTTTTAACGAATTGACAAAAAAAAAAAAAACTCACCATCAATATGTTCTGTTGTAGCCACGCCACCAGACAATGAGTTCTTCTCCCACACCTGAACATCAAACTTCTCTGGATGTTTTCCAAGAGCAAATGCTGCACCAGTTCCTGAAGCCCCAGACCCTACAATGAGAACTCTCTTCCTTTTCATCTTGGACTTCTTCTCAGGTGAAGGTATATCAAGCACAAGGCATGAATCTCCAACTTTGTTCTTTCTGCCTGGGCTACTATTGACACTTCCTGTACTGCCTGCAGGTGATGAGCACTCACAACTCGGAGCCTTTAAAGGAGTAGATTGTTTGTCACTGAAAAAAAGAAAATTCATCATCAAAAGTAAGAACAAGCAAAAACAAAATATTATTCTGGTCCCGCCGTGGCATGATGCTAGTTTTGAGAAAAAATAATAACTTGAATTTATAAAACAATCACATGGCATTTAAATAACACAAGAGCAGAATGACAAACATCAGGGCTGTGGTAGCAAAGTTGTCAGTCCACTTGCTTAACAAGCGGAACTCCCTCAGATTTTCTGCTCCCCTTGTATCAACCCACCAAGCAGTACAACTGGGTACCTGACTACAGGCAGTGATTGTCCTTTTAAGTTACTATATGGTAAATTGCTTAACCAGCTGATCTCTTGTGTACTCTGAATGTATGCACCCTGGGGGATAGCACGAGCAACCTATCATTGATAGGCGCTATCCTTTTACAGGGCTCTGTGGTTAGCAGATTAGT
>JAUUEB010507158.1:0-10138 GCA_032362205.1 Clione limacina | reverse complement strand
TAGAAACGTATCAAACATAGCCTCGAGACGTATCCAAACATAGCCTAGAAACGTATCAAACATAGCCTCGAGACGTAATAAACATAGTCTAGAAACGTATCAAACATAGGCTCGCTCGAGACGTATCAAACATAGCCTATAAACGTATCAAACATAGCCTAGAATCGTATCAAACATAGCCTAGAATCGTATCAAACATAGCCTAGAAACGTATCGAACATAGCCTCGAGACGTATCAAACATAGCCTAGAAACGTATCAAACATAGCATAGAAACATGTCAAACATACATAGCCTAGAAACGTATCAAACATAGCCTAGAAACGTATAAAACATAGCCTAGAAACGTATAAAACATAGCCTCGAGACGTATCAAACATAGCCTAGAAACGTATCAAACATACATAGCCTAGAAACGTATCAAACATAGCCTAGAAACGTATCAAACATACATAGCCTAGAAACGTTTCAAACATACATAGCCTAGAAACGTATCAAACATAGCCTAGAAACGTATAAAACATAGCCTAGAAACGTATCAAATATAGCCTAGAAACGTATAAAAACATAGCCTAGAAACGTATCAAACATAGCCTAGAAATGTATCAAACATGGCCTAGAAACGTATCAAAAAACGTAAACGAAACGAGACAGTGTTTTCGTATTTGAGAAAGAGTCAGCGCTGTTCATTTGGATGAAATATTGATGTAAATAATGTAAATCATTGAGCTGTAAAAGTAATATATATTTCACGCACTGAAACAGCTTTGTATATAGTGAAAAAAAATGTAACATCTGTTGTTAATGTATATTTTATAACAGAGATTTCGCATACTCTGCACATTTAATGATTATTTCGTATCATAACACAATGAAGTTTTCTTCTTTTTCATGACTGTATACTCGTAAAAAGTATAAGTCTGTTAATTGATGTACAAAACGATCACGTGTTAAAAAGCCTGGTCTTTTATTGTTTGTTCTATTCAATTTAAACGCAGATGTGAATATAAAATAGCTTACATGCATGATAAAGTTATATCTTTAAAAATAAAAGATAATTAGTTATCATCACAGCCTGTAACCTTTGTTATTATTATCTATATATATATGATGTCTTCTAAAAATTAATATATTAAGGGAATTATAGTTTTTAAATGTATTTTCATTCGTCATTATGTTTGGATCTATTACGCTTTATACATGTTAATATTCGATTCGAATTATATAAATGTTAATACGTGTTGTTTAAACGTTGTTTAATTATTCAAGTAATTTTGACAAATCTGTTTATTAAGACTCTTCTTTAAAATATATTCAATATTCTGATCTGATCTTTATGTTGAGAATGTATCTTACAACAATCAACTGTGCTACAACCCACAGGGGTGAAATGAGCCTTCCGGACATAATAATATACATCACGAACACACCATTACCTGATGTTTCATTAAAATCGCAATTATTGCTGTTTTTATCACGAGAATTTATATTGTTATGAAGTCTTTAGCACTTTGCAATATAAATGATTAAGCCTGCTCAAACTTTTTTGAAGTCAACATCGACGAGCAGGGGTACTAATATTAAATATGTTCGGTGAACAGAAAAGGTACAGAACAGTATCAGAATGAACATTAGTTATTAAAATCATAAGTATACAATCTATAGAAACAGGTGCTCAATTTTATATTTTGTATCATAATAGCGTAAACAGTTTGCTGTTTAAGCTTACCGGGATTTGTTTGTTGGCTCTGCACTTCGTTTCAGGAATCATAGTTTTGAAAGTTATGTGGTTCAGGATTAGTCTGAAATTTACCGATAACACTGTGTCTGAATATATACATGAAGGATTTAAACGGACCAGGTAAAAAGGTTATTTCTTCTGTTTTTCTTTAAAACACTTTTAAAAGACATATCATATTAAGTGGGCAATAGTCTAATAGAGTAGATCGACTTTCAAATTTTCAACTTAAAACAAAGTTTTAAGTCTTCACATTTTTCACGTGAAAAGAACATTGATTTTGTCTTTTGGCAACATTTTGAAATCCCACTTCATCGGCGGTGCGCATTAATCTTTTGATTTTTTGTAAACAATTTCAGAAAATAAAAAATTCATAAAATAACATAAGTCCAACAAAGTTATATGCCCGAGATATACATCAATCAAACTAAGTAAATGTAATATTGTTATCTTATGTTAAATGTGATGCTTTCCACTGTTGTACAAGATATTACATAAAACAGAGTGTTGAGCATCCACGTGTACAAACACTGGACAGTAATCCACGTGTACAAACACCGGACAGTAATCCACGTGTACAAACACCGGACAGTAATCTACTTACGCGCTTAGACAAGGAAGTGAACTCACGACTCTTATATCAGAACATTGAAAAGAGAGTGAGACCGTATGATTAATGATTAATGATAAATGAAGAAATAGGACATGTTTGTTGTAGAAAGTTGACTGTTGTTTTACGGTATGTTATTCTACCTTTTACGCACATCGTGATTATCTTTTAATCTTAACAAGTCTGGTTTTATTGGCGCTATATTATATAAATTACCGCCGCTCGCGGAAAATTCCATGAGATTAAGAGTAGTACAGTATACAAATGTCACCTCAACGCAAATTTTCTTACAACGAAATAACTGTAATTCTCATATTTTTTCCCTAATAACCAATAGTAAAAACTAAACGCGTTTCTGTGATTAACGAAAAAGCGATAAAAAATACCATCGAAATTACTTCTAAAAGGCAAAAAGAATAAAATAAAAAAAGACAGGGTAAAAAGCAAAAACGTTTGAAAATGAGACAAATATATATTTGGATTTTGATATTTAACACCTATTGAAAATGAGACAAATATATTTGGATTTTGAACTTTAACACCTATTGAAAATGAGACAAATATATTTGGATTTTGAATTTTAACACCTATATATCTCAAACGGAAAATAGCCACGAAATATATTCATTCAAGCCGATGTAAGTTTGTTTATCCTTCTGGTAAAACTCGATATTTTTCTTATGATAGCTATACAAAAACAAAAGAAAAAGCTGGCCCCGATAATTTCGTTGGAACCCGTATCTTCTGTACAAATTTAGAATAAGTTGTAGGTTGACCCCAAAGTAAATTCTGAAAAACGCACAGCAATTCATAGTCCTAGTCATAAAGACAGAAGATTGATAACATAATAGTATGCGTTTAATTTATGACAAATACACGAGCTTGTTTTATTTCTTGCAATTCGCTTCCGGCTTCCGCCTAAATTTCCCCCCGGCAATCAATACTTCCTGGCCGTAAAAATTCCAATACATAGTTCCCAATTTTGAACTGTCTGTGCGTATTAAAAGTTTGTGCAATTACTTAAACAATGTAGGCCATAATCTTTAAGTTCGCAATCTAAACATTTTATCAGATCGTGATCAAGCACCGAGGTTTGGAATTTGACTCCTTTGACTCCAAGAAACAAACCCCGAGTAAGTTACTTTAGTCAAGCAAGGATTTGGGAAAACCGGCAATTTTGTTGTATGACGGGCGCTACTTTACAACTGTTAAATAGATGAGGGTCCAACTATTACATTATAATTGCCTGTGTGTAAACAACGTGTATTATGTCACCGCAATCATTGTGACTTTATCACATGACTTACTCGAGGGGTCAAGCTTAAATCAAGTGTAGAGCATAGAGATTCTAGTCCACAGTCCATACTATATTTTATGTTGTCGTTTTTAGTGTAGAGATTCAATAGCAAAGTTTAACCCTGCTAATTTCAATTGTGAACTAGAATCCAATGTCTGAATTTGTAATTAATAACTACCAGATGCGTATAATCACGTAATGCCCCCCTACCCATCTCCTCGTGTATTTGAAAGAATTATACGGCTTTTTTGGCCTACGGGCATTAGAGTCAGGGATTATAGGTCATTTTAAAGACTTTTTAACTGAAGTTTTGTATTTAGGATGTAGATGAAATATAATAAATGGTATGTTTTACCTGTAATAAAAAGGTCATTTGACGTTTTTTTCTATATGGGCGTCATGTGACAAATACGTATTCAAAATATTCAGTAAATCTAAACAAGTCAACCTTGATTTTCCAATTTTCATGTCCGCCCTGTCCTCACTAAGCTGAAAATGTAGTATGGTACTCTAGTGTTGCACTATTTACATTAATATACATCACTACGAAACTCGGGCGATATGAACATCCTAGATACGCCCCTGTGACAACAATTAAGGAATAAAGAAAACATCTAAGCTTTCTTTTCATTTTGTTTGTGTAAACCAATCTGCTCCTGCGTGTTAATGTAATATATGGATGATCTACAATCTGCTCCTGTGTGTTAATGTAATATATGGATGATCTACAATCTGCTCTTGTGTGTCAATGTAATTTTATGATTATCTACAATCTGCTCCTGCATGTAAATGTAATATATATATATGTATGATCTACAATCTGCTCCTGCGTTTTTATGTATATAATGATGATCTACAATCTGCTCATGTGTGTTAATGTAATATAATGATGATCTACAATCTGCTCCTGTGTATTAATGTAATATAATGATGATCTACATTCTGCTCATGTGTGTTAATGTAATATAATGATGATCTACAATCTGCTCCTGTGTGTTAATGTAATATAATGATGATCTACAATCTGCTCATGTGTGTTAATGTTATATAATGATGATCTACAATCTGCTCCTGTGTGTTAATGTAATATACTGATGATCTAGAGAACACAACAAGCAAAATTAACACGACTTTCTGTTAACTGGGAAAGCAATCAGTAATCGGGAATTAACTTCCTTGTCCAAGGGTTTCAAAGTCAACAATGTTATCATCGCTAGGTTATCAATGTTATGATAACAAATACTTAACAATAAATGTATCACAATGGTGTCTCTATGATTATAACGGTTAAAAGTTAATGTATACCTGGTTGTCGTTTTTGTCATAACCACAATCAAATAACTGTACTTAACATTACTAAAGTTGTTAAAATGTTACATGCAATGTATTCCAACTAGACAGTTTACGCATAATAATGAGCTTTATCATTAAAGTACTTTTGAGATGACCAGAGAAAAACAAAAAAAAGAGCGAACTAAAATTGAGAAACTCTCACTCTAAAGAAAAAGTCGAATATATTTTAAATGTTCTGCTTATGCATTAATTTGTCCACGTAAGTTAAGGAATTCAAACAGAACTGACACAAACACGAGATTCTTCACGACCCTTCAACTCATCCAGAATGTTTGCTTTAATCCTATATAATCGTCATTAATCATCTCATAATTCTTGATTTGACATTTCCAACTGTGTGCTAAATACTGATCGATAAACAATGCAATCATTTGGGGAATTTCCCAGCTGCTACGCACAATCACAGTAACACAACTGACAGGGGAAAACGTTATAATTTGAACGTCATATCACACGCAACAGAATGATAATTGCTACTGGTTTTGGGCTTTATTGCTATTGAGTTCCAGTAAATATCTTACACCTTCCATCAAAAGCTTTTTAAAACGTTTTCTCCCAATTTAACAAGATTCAATAGTTCCCAAAAACTTATATTCTACTTTATGTAGATAAAAAAAATTAAGAAATAGTAAACATAAGGTGTGCAATCGTTTAAGAGTAACTATGTTTGAAAATCTTTACCATATGTAGAAAACAGGACTCTGCAACTCACAAAGTCGTATTTTGCTTTATATTATATTATTAATAAACTATTAATAAACAACTTTATGTCTACCTGTATATATTATATGGATAAAATTATCGAATGTATTGAGTTAAATTTTTTAAGACCACATACCAAAATGTGTCCATCAATTCCAAGCTGTTTATGATAAAAACTTTACTCCTTAACAGCTCCAAATTGATGGAACATTTTTATTGAGCAAAAACAAAATAATCAATAATTTAAATGTTGTCAGTTGCCAGCCCAAAATCAATTTTTTTTTTTAAATATATCTAAGTTCTCTTATTTATACTCTCTGTTAGTCTCTGTTGACTTATAAATTACATAATAGTTAAATCCTCCCCTTCTTTAGCATTATTCTATAAATGTTACTATTTTAGAGTTGTACTATCCCCCTCAGATTGAACTCCCTTCCTAAATGTAGTAGATTTTGTTGATTTAGTACAGAAAAGAGGTACATGGGTAAATATAACAAAAACTCTTGATTTTTATCCTCCTAATTTACATAAACTTTTTTTTTTCTTCTTCTTCCTCGTTATCAGTTCACTCAAGCAAGGATTGAGTAGGTAGTACACTGATTCTGGCATTTAAAGACGAACTTTATAATTCAAATTAAAGTTTTTGGCTAATTATAAAAAAAAATTCAGTTAAATAGAGACAAGTGGCTTGAAAGAATTGCCTTTTTGAGTAGATTAAATTGCCTTTTTGAGTAGATTAAATTGCCTTTTTGAGTAGATTAAATCGACTTTTTGAGTAGATTAAATTGCCTTTTTAAGTACATAGATTAAATTGCCATCTTTTAGTAGATTAAATTGCCCAGAAATGAGGTAACATGTGTGTGTACAATAATAGTTCTGTTGTATCCCTAACTTATAAGATTATGCATTTTTAACACAAGAAACAAAAAAGACAATTATGATACATAGAAAAGTGTCTCAATGGTTGTGTTTGAAATGCTGTACATATCTCCTCTTGTTGATGGAAATGGGATTTTCTTTTATAAACCAGGGGGATACAACAGCAATATCATGTTACATCTTTTCTGTGCAAATTAATCTATTAGAAAATGATTTTTTACCTTTGAAGCCGCTTTTATGTATGTAACAACATTTTTTTAGAGTATCTAACATGCACACATGTTACATCTGTTATCTGCAATAACATCTACTAACTGAGAAATGTTTATCCATTGAGTCCATTGGAGTCACTTTTTAATGTAATAGTAACAGCATTTTGATGAAAATAGGTTTTTTTATAAATTAGGGGGATACAACAGAAATACATAGAAATTATGTCAAATTGTCAACTCTTTTCATAACACCTAACTTAAACAAACAAATTCAAAAAAAAGAAACTTGATCTAAGGGGGAAACAACTGGATGAGATGAACAAGTTAGAGAAAATCCATTATTAATTTTTATTTTTACATTTGTTTGATCACCAACTGTCTTATTATTGTTACTTTCCATATTCTTATTCTTATCCCCTGAAAAGTGGTGATTTTTCAATTCATATTTTTTCTTTTAATTTCTTGTCTACATTATCAGACTTTATTTACTCTTTGCAGAAATAAGTGTCATCATTTTTATTATGTGGACAAGACTGTTCAAGTTATTCTAAACATTTTCATAGGTTAATTATGAAAAGATAATTATTCATAATTGTGATGATGTTCAAGTAAAACGGAAACTTCGATTTATGTTGAAAACTCTTACAAAAAGTGAACATGTGACATGTGTTATGATATTATGCATTATATTATCTTACTTCCAACTTCTAATCCTCCCGTCCCAAGCATGTCTGCATAACGTTTAAGTTTAATGATCAAGCATAATTTTAGTCAATACATTTGATATCATAATTTTTAATCGTGGAATTTTTGTCATTTTCACACTCTTCGACACCGAACAGAAAATAATAAAATGAGATGGCACGATTCCGCATTCCTCGCTCGAAATATCATGATGATCGGCAAATATTTGGCCAGCCCCATATGGCATGGGGAGGGAAAGGATTCACCGTTATCACCAAGAACATGTTATTTAATTTGTATGCATTATTCACAAGTCAGTAAGAAAACTGACAATGACACATACATGCTCATAATACCACCAATGTGATTTCCTTTTCTTTCTTCATAGTCATAACTATATTTTCCTTTATTTTTAATTTTACTACTGAGTCTGAGTATTTTTATCATTTCAAAACCAGTTTCTTTTTTAAATAGACTGACAACTAATAATGACATATACATACTCACCTCTGAATCAATATCCATATTTAGAAATCGTGAAAAACATTTCTGCGTAGAAAAGTACACACACACAATATAATCCAACGAGTCTAAAGGAAAAGTATACCGACTAATTTCAGCTCGACACACATCCGTGTTGCATCCACCAGGCGCACAACACAGCCAACACACACTCGACGTTTTCGTGGCGTCTATATGGATTTTTTTTCCTATAATAGTTCTGACTTGTCTCTCTTTTCCGTACATTTCTTTACGATTTTACTTATACAAACGCTTCAAAATTAAAATATTTTAAAGATTCTTTCATAGAAAATAACCTCTTTTAAACTTGCATTGAACGATATTCAGATATAGCCTCTACATCATATAAGAGGTAGCCATTGTGTGAATCAGTTACTTAACTATAATAGAAAGAACTAGTCCAGAAAACGGAATGACAGGCAGACATTGCGCTAAAACCATTGGAAAGTTTCTCTATCCACCACCTAACTTCCCCTCAAATGACCCCCTCGTGTCTCTGGGTCAAAGAGAGATGAAAAATAGAACGACGTTTTTCGAGCGATTGATAGCGGGGATGGGACTGAGGCTTTAAGCAAGATAATAAACTAGGATAGGATATGAAGTTAGTAAAACCACGCTGTCTCACATTAAAGCTTATCGGATAGCTAATTCTGTATCCTTGCCCATTGAAAGATAAAAGAAACAGACACATGAGCCTATTCAAAAGACAACAAGAAAAACATTGACTGTTTTGATACGACGCATTTATTTGATTGAAACATGGCTTTTTCTAGCGGAATGAGTTGGTGAAGGATTCTATTCGTGGCTTTATTTTAGTTACTATTTGCATGTTGTGAAGATTCACGGGGTGTAAGACAATTGAGGATGGGAGTTAGTGTTGTGACGGGTTTCCAGCAGAAAAAAACATGTGCGGTTGAGTAATGGTTAACATTTTTATTTTTATTTTCAAACCGTTTTTTTTCTTCATGCTTGATTTTACTTTTACCCTCTCCGTGCAACCTTGGCCTCGACATTTTGCAAACAGAACACGTTTCGTTTCAACAGTCTTTCTCTCGCCCGAAGGACTTGCCCTCGCGAAGGAGTTCAGCTCGTGGCATGGCGAATCAGACCGTGCGACTCGGCATCAAAATCTGGGCGGTGACTTGACAGTAAAGTTTGTGTGTGTCTGCTACCAAATTTCGTTGATATCGCCCTTTCACCTGATCCAGTTTGGCGACCAATCATTTTGTAATATTTTTGTGGTATCTTTATTTTATTTCTTTATTTTGTATGTCAATTATTATACGTGTTTGGCATAGAAAAATAAGTATCGAACGCATAATTCACCGAAGCTTTTTGTTTTGAATAAGGTTGCCAAGGATATAAATAGATGTAGTTTACTTTCGTAAGGACGTGATTATGTGATTGTTGTTTCTAATCGATTTTTTGATACTTCGTCATTGTTGCTAGGCAACAACCTAGATCCTTGTCCGGGTCATGTTATCAGTCCTTGGATTATCGGGCACAGCAGGTGAACCGAGGGTATTTTTTCATGCGTTGTCGTCCACGGTCTAAAATCCATGTGCCCCTTAAATCTGCTCTTAAAAAACGGTTCCCATTTTATTCTCAAGCCAGTTTATTCACACATTCACTTATACAGGTGCGCTAGGGTCAAACAATTCTGAATTGCCCAACTGCTTCCTTTATCAGTTATCATTTTTATTTTTGATCACTTGTACAACTCAATTTTTCCCTTGTTAATTATTATCTAGCATCACAAGAAAATTATTTTTTCGACGATGTTCAAAAGTCATTATTCTAACGCTGTTTCCTTGTCATCGTACCATTTATTTTTTGATCTTGCGAATAACCCGCTGTTTGCCTTTTCTATTTATCATGAAGCATGCTTAAATAATTATTTTGTCATAAATGTTTAATGTTTTATCATTCTTGATCATGTGTACAACCCGTTGATCCCCTTGTCAGAAATCATTAAACATTTTATGTAATTTCTTATGCATCTATTTTTTATTACTACCAGCATCTCAGCTATTTTGGGCACGTATGATACTAACTGGTACCTCACACTATGGCCGGGGACCACCCCCCCCCCCTCGACCAGTTAGTACCCTGATACTAACTGGTACTAACTGGTTTTGACAT
>JAUUEB010507147.1:0-10140 GCA_032362205.1 Clione limacina | reverse complement strand
AAATTTGAAATGCACACTAGAGAACATTTAGTCTGTATTGATATTATCCCAGTTGGCTAATCGACATGCAAAACAACTAAGCACCATTTTGCACTGCCGGGGTTGACATGATTAAATTTAATTAATCAATATGTAAACATCCGGGAAAAGGCGTCTGTATCAACGCAAACTTTCTGCGGGGCTTACTGACCGTCATCGGTCACATTTTAAAAAATTCAAAATGTTACTCTGTTTACTAGAGAAATAAATGTTGTTATTAAAGTTGAAAAATACTTGTCTCTGGTGATCGTGTTTGTACCCTCTACGAGTACTCATTGGTTTTAGTTTTGTTTCATTTTCATATTTCACTTAAGGTGTTTTTGTTTATCGTCCAAGAAACTTCTCTGCATGCGAAAGGACTTAAATTTAAGTCCGACTTCAATAGATTGTTTGTTGTTTCTTTCGATTGGTTTTGTTATTGTTCATGTCGTCAAATGGGGCTATGAGAACCTCTAGTTTTGGAAGGGGCGCTAAACATTTACAACAACAAACATTTATTATTTCTAGTTATCAAATACGTTTACCAACACTTAAAATAACTATAATTCTACCTACCAGCAAAGAGTCTCGTTTCGATTGTATGCAATACAGGAATGTAGATTTTACACACTGTTAATAAGAGACGTAAATTATACCAGATTGCAAATACTACGCTTCCTGTGTTGCATTATATTATCAAGGCATGTAAGAGCGACAAGAATCTGCACATTTTCTCAGCAAATTGTTTATTTGGCTCGACAAAGAAGACACAAATCGTATAATGTTCGATTGTGATCTTTGCTAGATTTAACGAAAGTCATGCCTTGAATAACATTTTAATTTGTGATTTAATTTTAATAGTTTCACTCTTTAAGTTAAGAGAAGGTAAATTGTATTTTGCTAATTATGGCGCCAGACTTTCTTACATAAGAACATTATTTGAATATTTCCGTTTTGACAACGTCGCGTCCGAGTGATAAATAATTCACGTGATAAGTAACTGCAGCAAAAATGTAATAATGTCTTTGTTATTTCGGTTTTGCTCAATAAAGTTTCAAAAACAATAGATGCATTTTATTTTACATCAAAAAAGACAAAAACAACAACAAAATGAGTGATTGAAAAGTCAAATTGATATATAAACACATGGTGGTATACGATCCGATCTGTGTCCATTTGTTAGCATGGTACTTGGGCTAATTTTTCCGCTGGGAAATGGGTATCCTAAAGGTTACTGTATCAAAACATTATGATGTCTACTATATCGTTATCTGCACACTACATGCCTTACGTGAGGTGTTGTAAGAGAACAATACACCTGTTATCCCAGGCCTATAACGGAGTACAACTTGTGATAGCTACATTTGTATGTGCCAAGAGAAACGTTATACTTCTTAAAACATTTAAAAAATAACAATACTCTACAGTCGAGTAGGAATTGCTTCAAATTCAAATCATCATTAGTATTTTTGTGACACAATGCACACGACTTGTAGGTTTCTGGCACAAGCAATATATTTTTTTCTGTAAGGTTTAGTTTTCAGTGTTACGCAGAAGTGGCCGACATTATATTTCAGTGTTACGCAGAAGTGGCCGACATTATATTTCAGTGTTACGCAGAAGTGGCCGACGTTATTGTTCTCTATTTATGTCTACACTTTTGTCTTTGAGTATGATTTGGCTTATTGTCTAATACATCTGAATCTGAAACTGTTATAAAGTTAACAACGCTTGGACAAGTTATTGTTTCTGTCTGGTCTAGGAAAACCTGATATGTTAATATGGCAAATTATGTCATAGCAGAATCTTTTTTAACAAGAATTTATCATTTTTATTCACATTGAAATACTTGACATATTTCTTGCTCTTTTATTTTACACAAGTAGGCTTATTTTTAAATATTTTGTTATGAAAATGCATTAGAGATCTAATGCTACTTTTTTATGTCGGAATCACTGTTAGAATAACATTGTTTTTAGATAATTTCAAGTATTTAGCACTTAACGTTTGCATCAACATATACCTTTTACATCAACACAGCGCAAAGTATAGACAGATAAAATATATGATATCAATACGTAGAAGTGAGTTCACGTAGGTGTAAGTTTGGACCCAATTCATAAAAAAATCAAAAGTTATTCAAAAGATGTAAACATTATAGTGGCGTATATCTTATCTCTTTGCACTAAAGATAACTGTCTGTTTGTTTTTGCTAATAAAAAATCTGAAATGAGCCAGTTTCTGAAGTGCAGCTTTTTTATAAGGTTTCAAGAAACTTCTTCACAGCTTTTTTTAGACAGTTTCATAAAGCATTTTCACTTAACATTTGCATCCACACAAAATCTTTTAAATCAACATAGCACAAAGTAAAGGCAGGTCATACATATGCCGTCATTACGAAGATATGAGTTCACATAACTGTAAGTTTGGATTCCTTTTTAGAAAAAAACACCAAAGGGCATTCCGTAAATATAAATATTATAATGGAGTGTATCATATCAATTCGCAATGAAGAAATCTTTGTGTTTGTTTTTGTTTACCAATATCTGAATTAACCCAATTTCTGAAGTACAGGTGTTCCGTACTGAGCCTGCAAATAGTAGGCAATCGATATAACTGATAAGAAGGCAACATTACAACAGATAAATAGGCTCAAATCACCTGGGGGTTCATCTTGACGACGATTCCTACATCCTGCTGACATTTAATTTATCTGAACGTTATTGGACGAAGTCGATAAATCCCCAGTTGTGCCGTAAACAAGAAAGACAACACATTGTTTGTGAGAGACGTTAGGCAGCTGGTGCTTAACAGTGACATATATTATCATTACAATAATCACATTTGTCTTTGATGAGGTAGCACAAACGGTAAGATTTAAGACGATCGTTTTACTTTCTTGATCGTTGTGGCTGTTGTTTATTATATCGCTTTATTGTCACTTATAAATAACGAAAAGTTCTAAGACGAGAAGCGGTTTAGCTCAACTTAGATTTTTCGTGTTAGTTGATTGGACTATTATCTTTTCTCTTTGATTGTATACGTTATGTAAGCGTGTTAAATGATGAGTGATGTTAACGTGTTATCTGATTAGTAATTCTAAAGTTGTATTCGATTCATTCTGATCATTGTCATTATGTTTGTCTTTTGCAACATAACTTTTTCAAGGGCGATTTTTATACGAACATCGCAAAGTTCTCCCTTGTATCTGTATTTATTCTCCACCATCAACTTGTTTGGAAAACCGAAGGTCTGGAAGGGTCGTCCATCCTGTGAATTCCTGGGATTCAACATACAAAACTTTAATGATACCTTTAATCTAAAATATAAAAACTGTCAGCCTTGACCGTGCAAAATATTTCACGACAAAATGTTTAAAAGTATTTAAACGTCATTGGTTAATCAAATTTATATTTCATCACCACATCCAACAGAAACAAAATGGTTTATATCTGTCAGAAATTACTACTTTTTATAAATAGATGTATTTACGCCAGATAACATGACTATATAATAATATGAATGCATTGTTTTAAAGTTCTTACATATGAAATATAAAAGTCTTGATACAAAATCTTGAATTCTTAAATCCTTCCCACTAAAAAAACGATTAACGTTTTTTGTTTTTCTGAGCCCTTTTTATTTATTTGGAGACCAACAATAATAAGGTATGAGCAAATGGGCGATTTTGGTCGCAGTTACAAAAGAAAATGTAATTACTCTACACCCCCCCCCCCTCCCCCAGACTCAACCGGGCTTGGATTTTAACTATCCCTGGGGGATATGTTATGTTTGTCAAGTGGAAACTGACCAGAAGGGATGATCAATGGTCAATATAAAAATATATGCACCAATTTACAGAAAAATCTTAACTACACGACGTCTTGTTATATCTTCAAACAAATGCGATAGTTTTTTATTCGAGTCAAAACTGCGACTGTTGTCCTAATGCATACGAACACTGCCAGTCATTCAGGCAATCACAGACGTTCGATTTTATTATTCATTAATAAACTAGCAAAAGAAATAGCGAAATATTGTAATGATAAAGAAATATCCCCACTGCTCTTTCAGATTATATAGCTCTTATTTCAGAAACTCCAGTTGGATTATGAAACTAACCGAATGCACTGGAGAAACAAACAAGGTTGAGCCTGTCAGTATATCTAGACAAAACAAAGATAATGTTTTAAGGAAAGATGGCTTCCTCGGCTGGTATAAAAATTGACTTATAATTGGAACTAACAACATAGAGGTGGTAAATTCTTACAAATATCTCGGGGTAACAGCTCGTCTCAGGATAACAGCTATTACTGCCAGCACTGTAATAAAAGCTAGGACTGCTACATGTGATTTAATCAAATGTCTTTAAAAACTCAAAGCAATGACATAAATATTTGTTCATCGTTGTTTAACTCTAAAATTCAAATTAATCTGTTATTTTGTGGCGAAGAATGGGTCTTCAAGAATCAATGGAAATAAATAATGAGGGTCCACACGTTTGCTTTTAAAAAATGTCTGAATGTTTTTCGTGTTGCATCAAACACGCTGTGATATAAAAAGACAGAAGCATATTCAAGTCTAAATCAGGTCTTGTCAAAGATTATTATACATTTGTTGTACGGACATTGTATTCACTGTGATATAAATAAAATAATGTCGACCCCTGCTGTGTAACACTGAAATGTAAACCTTACACAATAAATATATTGCTTGTGCCAGAAACCCACTAGTTTTATGCATCATGTTTCTATATAGACTATAGTTTATTATAATTTAAGGCGATTCGTACTCAATTGCAGACTTGTACGTTTCTTTTGTAATTTTTTTAATACGCATTGTTGTGAATCTACACAGTTTTATAGAGATGTCTTGTGTGTTTTTCAATGTATAGGTAAATGAACAAAAGGGACACAACAAATTCTCACAAACACATAGACAAGCGTATTTACCACATATTGTGTATGTGTTTAGAGAACTTTAAGTTTAATAAGGTTACTTGATTTATTTTAAAACCCTGTAAAAAAAATTGACCAACAACATATAAACTTTTCAACTTTTATTCATACACACTCTCACAAATACAATTAAAAACTTATTTTTTCTAAAGATACAGAACACAAAATATCTAACATGAAACTACAAGTGAAGCAGACATGTTTCGCCACTAGGGCCTCATCAGTGCTTAACAAAATAAAAATTATAACGGAAAAGCTAACATATATACAAATACCTATGTGTAACTAAATCAATAAACAAAATCATTCGTCCATATACTTAAACATAATAAGCATGCCTTACCCAAACCCATCGGGAAACCCTTCGTAGTAAAATTAATTTAGTTTTAAAGAAGGGCACCACCAACCCTACCAATGGACTGATGGCGCTTAGCGACCTGAAGCTCTTATGTACTAGAATAGCATTGTTTACGCGAATTATTTTGGCAAAAAACTCTTGCATACTGTTAAAATTGCCAAAATGAATTCAAATTGAAAACATTTTTAATAAGACAACATAAATACGATACCAACGTGCAAAGCTCGTTCTTACTTGACATAGATCGATCGCTATAATAATGTTATTACATTCTTATAATACATATAGTTATTGCCTATGTTAATATTGTGTGTGCTATCATCTTGTCACTTTTTAACTTTATCCACATTGTAGAGGCTGGCCATATCTGGTTACAATGCAGCTTCTGGTGGACGGGATGATGCACGTGATATCGCCGTTCTGATAGCAGGACCCGGTAAACAAGACACCTCGACTCTAAAGGAGGATGTTGCAAAGTTGGTCGATATGGGAGTAGAGGTGAGTGATGATGAAATGACTGGAAGATAATGTAATATAATGTAATGTTATATGATATTATTATAGAATATTTACTTTTTCCTGTTGATAATTTGAACGTAGGTGAAACAATAATAGACAAGTTTGCGAGTCTATTATGTTTCATCTTAGATCAAATTATCAACACGTAAAAGTCAATATGCTTATTATAGGAATTAAGAAATTAATATTTGGGTCAATTTAAATTACCTCCGATATAAAAGTCAGTAGTGACCAATTTACTAAGTAAGACATCAAGCTTTTTCTACCATTCACGGCATCACTACTTGGCACCTGATAAACAAGAAACGAAACTGCTCTTTCTAACCACATGGACTGAACGGTTGATATTCAATAAATAGGATAAAAAGTATT
This sequence comes from Clione limacina, assembly GCA_032362205.1. NCBI lineage: Eukaryota > Metazoa > Mollusca > Gastropoda > Pteropoda > Clionidae > Clione > Clione limacina. Next base: position 3,915 of record JAUUEB010507147.1, on the reverse strand, counting down.
TTTGCAAATCATTCATTAAAAATTGAGTGTTGTCAACTTCAGGATCACCTTCTGCACGTGCTTATGCAAAAATATAATGTTTGTAATTTTTACCCAACTGATTAAAAAAGAGTAAATTTGAAAAACTTCTCACTCGTTGGCGTACAACTGAAACAGTCGCGTTCACCACGCAGTCATTCTGACCTCACAGCTTAGTTGTTTTCGCGACTGTTGTGAGCGTTACTGTACGCTAGCGGGAGAGAAGTTTTCAAATTATTAGGATTACTTTTTTTAATGAGTTCTAGCAGTGTAATAAAAGAGAACAAAGAAATGTGACTCGGGTTTTTGTAGCCATTGACTTTAACTTGTTGATGTGTACAATAAAAAAGAAATTATAACATCACTTTGGGTAAAAATACAACATTCCTAATTTTACTCTTTTTTCAATGAGTTCTAGCGATGAAGTCAAGAGCGAACACAAGAATGTTATTTTTGCTTGTTGTGACCATTTACTCTAACTTTTTGATGTGTTCAAAAAAATGAATTCTCATCAATATTTTCGGTAACAATCACAAAAGTGATGTTTTTTGCATATGCAAGTGCAGAAGGTGATGCTGCTGTTGTAAACACTTGTTTTTTCAATGAATGGATTCTAAAAACACTTTTTATCCCATTCATTGAATATCAACCGTTCAGTTATGTGGTTACATTTTTATTCACAAAACAAAAGTGTATATGTACTTTCTTTTGGACGAGAGAATACTATATATGATATGTTATGCTATGACATTATACGATGTATTATGGCTATATGATATTATATCATGTAAAAGCTAGACTATTTCCGATCCTTATTTAATTATTCCCAAATTGAGTAATAGCCTTTGGAGTGATACCAGAATACTAAAATGGCGTACGACTTTTCGATATTTTTAATGTATAATAAATGTACGATCTAGAAAAATTCTAGTTGTTCTTATCGGTATTAATTGTTAATAAATTGTTAAACAAATAAACAAATATGGGATTGGCTACAACAGGAAATTAGTTTGTTTCATAACGAGGATCTATGGTTCCGATTTCTGTTCCACTAGGTTTACATATACTACCCATCACAGAATGGTGTGGAAATAGTGGGAGCGACGACCCTGAATGGAAAAACTTCGAATGAAATCGGCCTTGACCTGATCACACATATGTGCCCTGAAAGGTAATTTTTAAACATTGAGAATATATTGCTTATCAAACATATAAATAGATAGAATGAAATATGTTATCAGACATAACGCATGTGACATCGCTGTTCTACCAGGCACGTACCTACAAGAGTACTGGGGTGTTTTACTGACCCCCCTCCACAAGAAACCAAAAAAACAACAACAAAGGAAGAAGGAGGAAGAAGAACGCAGAAAGTGAATAAATAAAATAATATTTGTATATTATTTTTATTTGTAGAAGGTCATTACATTATAAACATTTGTATGGACTTGAATTTGGAACTGTTTGCAAAATCTGAAGATATATCAGTTTGGCTGAATTTCTGTAATGTCCCCTTTTGATCGTCTGGGTACCTGCCATGTTTGATTGTATCACCTCACAATATACAGTCGAACTCGAATAAAGCGAATACTTTTGATAATATTTTTTTTAATCGTGATGTTATCTTTGACATTGTTATTAATTTTTATCTTTAATAGTAAACTCAACTAGAGTGGACAACCAGTTTATGAAAGGTAATATCACATCAGAAATGCTTTTTAAATTATTTTCTACTTCCTCGCACATGAATTTTAACATTCTTTTACTCTTGGGTTATGGTATTTAAACCTTTTTACTTCTTGATACGTATTTTTAACCTTTTTATTTTGGCACATTATTTAAACTTTTTTTTTACTTCTTTGGTTATAATTTTAAACTTTTTTTAAACTTTTTGGCACATGATGGTCTAGAATCATGTAAATATTCAATTTCCTAGTTTTGGGTCTCCCGAGAAATTACGAGGATAATTCTAAAGTTAAGCATAATGTTTAAGTAACAGTAAAATTGTTCCCTGAATAATACATAAACATATTACATTGGTGACAATTCACAGTCGTTTGAATGTATCATATATAGTTCTGCACATATTCGCAATGCGAAACGTTGTAAGCATGATTTGTAACCATTTTAACTTCTTGGGCAATTATTTTAACTTTTTTATTTCTTGTGCAATTATTTGAACTTTTTTTATTTCTTGGTCAATTATTTTAACTTTTTTATTTCTTGGTCAAATATTTTAACTTTTTTATTTCTTGGACAATTATTTTAACTTTTTTATTTCTTGGGCAATTATCTTAATTTTTTTATTTCTTGGGCAATTATTTTAACTTTTTTATTTCTTGGGCAATTATTTTAACTTTTTATTTCTTGGGCAATTATTTTAACTTTTTTATTTCTTGGGCAATTATTTTAACTTTTTTATTTCTTGTACCATTTTTTTCATTGGTCAATGGTTGTTGACCTCTATTTACTGATTGAACAATGTTTTTAAACATTTTTTTTCTTTGTCAATAATTGTTACCATTTTTGTTCATCTTGACTAATGATTTTTAAACTTGAATACTTCTTGGCTTACATGTATAAGCTTGAATAATTAGCTACGCCAAAGCTGGCAACAGTTTATCCCTCGAGTCTCAAAGTTATCAGATAGCAGTTATTCCTCCGAGTTTAAAAGATATCAAACAACAGTTTCTCCCTCGAGTCTTAAAGATATCAAACAACATTTTCTCCCTCGAGTCTTAAAGATATCACACAACAGTTTCTCCCTCGAGTCTCAAAGTTATCAGATAGCAGTTTCTCCCTGGATTCTAAAAGATATCAAACAACATTTTCGCCCTCGAGTCTTAAAGATGTCAGACAACAATTTCTTCCTTGAGCCTTAAAGATATCAGACAACGGTTTCCCCCATGAGTCTTAAAGATGTCAGACAACAGTTTCTCTCTTGAGTCTTAAAGATGTCAGACAACAGTTTCTCTCTCGAGTCTTAAAGATGTCAGACAACAGTTTCTCCCTCGAGTCTTAAAGATGTCAGACAACAGTTTTTCCCTCGAGTCTTAAAGATGTCAGACAACAGTTTCTCCCTTGAGTCTTAAAGATGTCAGACAACAGTTTCGCCCATGAGTCTTAAAAATGTCAGACATCAGTTTATCTCGTGAGGCTTAAAGATATGAGACAACATTTTCTCCATCGAGTCTTAAAGATGTCAGACAACAGTTTCTCCATCGAGTCTTAAAGATGTCAGACAACAGTTTCGCCATCGAGTCTTAAAGATACCAGACAACAGTTTCTCCCCAGATTCTTAAAATTGTATTTTTTTTAAAATTTTGCTTTGTGTTGTGTAATTGCAGTCTGCTTTACACATAACTTTTGCGCTGTGTTGTCATTTTTGTTTGGTTTGAGAGTGTCAAAAACACAAGACTAATTCATCATATGTTCGTACTTTTTGTTCGTATTTTCTTAGTGTAACCGAAGGTAAAAAGAAACTCTTTGAAAGTATTGATTATTTAATACATAATGTTTTTATTGTCTTCTAAAAACTAATGATAATTTTGTTAATGAGCAATTATAAAAGATAATCACAGCTTTTAGTCTATAGTTTCAAATATGATTATGTTTTATAGTAACGCTGTGAAACTCTGGCCACTGCTGATTTTGTTATAAGCTAAGTGATCAACAGGGAATTTAAAAAATTTCAATTTTTGGGATATATTTCTACACTTTAAAGAGATAACCATCAAGTGGTCACTTCACATCAATTTTTATTCTGTTTATTACATTTACGATATACTTTGGGAATCCATATGATATATATATAGAATTTTTATTGAGAAATATAAAATAAAATGAAACCATGAGACTCCGTATATAAGAGCCCTTGCCATGAAACTGTCTAAAGAA
>JAUUEB010507146.1:0-18158 GCA_032362205.1 Clione limacina | reverse complement strand
CATTTCATAGTAAGTCTGACCCATGGTACATGGACTATGACTATAAATGATGATGATGATGATGATGATGATGATGAGGTATTTTAGAGAAGTGAAACCTCACAGTGGACTTTGTAAAATCTTTTATCCTACAATTTATTAAAAAATGAAACATGCTCCAAGCAGGATTCGAACCCACGCTCGACCGATTAACATGCAACGGTTATACCAACTGCACCACAGGATCGATGAGATTCAGGATTAAAATATTTTTATAAAAAAATTATCTAAATACTACAGTATGGTAAGTTTTACACCATAACAACACAGAAAAGTGAGTAACAGTAAGGGCAGAAAGGCTGAAATGTCAAAGATTGTGTCTATATCTGGTTACGTCCCTTATTGGTAAAGTCTAAATTTGTGTTTCATCCCCTTTAATCTATTAATAAGTCTGGGCCTAGATTAAAGAGAACAAGCATGATGTCTTGTTGGCATTCTTGCTGTTTTGTATGAAAATAATCTTTACACTAAATATTTCACAGTAATATTTTATATGCTGTTCAACTTAAATTCATGGTGCACAGTAGGTTTCTTCATGAAGGAACACCATGTTGCAGTAAAAAATGACATTTAAGGGTGTGAAGCAGTGATATATGTATACTGAAATCTGCTGACCTCTTTTCATTCAAGTTTCAATTTAACCAAATTGGTACCAAATTTAAGCCAGTTTATTGCTGCGACTTTACATTGTATGCATAGTTGTGGTGACTAGGGCATTTACATATTTATGACAAAGCTTACAAAAGATTACCCAATCTTTCCAGATTCTACAGTTTCAAAATCATTCTAAGGGCAATATCCTCCTTCATCAAAATCTTTGATGTTCTCTTGAAAAAATATTCTGAAATTGTGTTAAGCAAGGGTTTCCATGGTAACAGTGTCTTTCAGTCAACAGTATTCTGTTGTTTTATATTAGCAATATTCCAGCATTCACGATGCTAAACGATTTATCTAGAATCAAATTTAATACTAGGCCATTATACACTCCTTTTGTGAATATTCATGAACCTGAACATATTATAAGCAAGGAGGTACCATAAGGTGCTGTACAGTACATGTCATTTCAGTGAAATGCCACTCTTTCAGGGATGACATCAGGGTTCTATGACCTAAGAAAGAATATAAAATAACTAGATTTTCAGATCATTACACTGCTCTCTGTGTGTTTAAATTTGTTGGATAATCTACCTGTTAAGCCTTGAATGTCGACTTTAAATAAAGGGAAATAAGTATAATATTAAGGGAGATAACTAAATATCACAATGTCATAAAAGTATTAATATTCTTATTGTTTTACAGCTTTAAAACTCCAACTGTAAATATCAAAATGAATTAAAAAGGCTACTATATTATTAAGTTAAAGCTTTTATTTTGAATGATAATATCAATTTAATAATAACATGTCTTTAAGTTATTTTATATTTAAATCAAGAGCACCATATCTTGAGAAATTAACTATTTATATCAGATTATTTTGAGCCTTTCTGTGTTTGAATGTTATTATTTGCAAACCTTGTCATTAGGTTAAAACTTTTAAGCTGGAGATTTTACTTTTAGGGATAATTCGTAAAGCATGTCTTGTTTAGATGTTGAGCAAAATTAATAGTAATAGTTTTGTTTCAAAGTCGTAGCACCCAAAATAACCAATTTGCTGTAGAACACAAATTACATCTAGTTAGTGAACATAAGCTGGAAGAATTATCAAAGTCGTCTGGAGGGGCGGGGGGGTGGCCTCCCTTTAAACTGAAATTTATTTAACTTCAAAGCATTTCTAAAAGGATCTGGAATCAAGGCAGAGGGGGGCGCATTTGGAAGGTCTTCTGTTAATTTTAGTCACAGACAATTCTATGACCCTGCAAATACATGTTTATCTTAATTGTGATAGATTTTGGCGCTCTACCAGAGGTAGGCACTTTTCTCAGAGTAAAATAAATTTCATTTTAAAAAAAGAGCATGACCCTCACTGACGGCAATTAGAGCAATGGAGGGTTTATTTTCACCACAATAGTGGCAATCAATAACAAATATGACAGTATTACTTATCATATGTAATGATAAAATTACAGAAGCGTCCATATGTATGGACACGTTTCAATAAATGCTGAAACATTGAGCAGGTAAATATGTATGTGTAAATCACTAACTCTTTTAAAACTGTAGCATTTCAAATACCTTTTTGAGGCCATAACAAAATACTATACCCAAAAACACAAAGTCTCAGCACATTTATTACTATCCGGATGTAATGTTTTGCAATGAATCTCGACTCACGCTAGAATTTTATTATCTAATCAGATCCTTAAGAATAGGTTCATGCAAATCACCAAATGTCAACATTCCATTTTTGCTGGGCAACAGGTTTCTCAGTGGGTTCAATTAGGACTTTTTAATCATGTACAAACCAAACAGTAAAATAATTCACAAAACATGACATTTGTTAACAAACATTTCTGTCTTTTTTATTTCAAGTTTGACATCATATCTCAACATCCAAATAACATTGTTTTAAAACCGTGCAAATGCAACAGTCTAATATCTCAGCTGTAAGCACGTATAACAAATCCATATAGATGTACATATCAACGGATAACAAATCCATATAGATGTACATATCAACAAGTTGGTGATAACAAATCTTTATAGATGTACATATCAACAAGTTGATGATAACAAATCCATACGTACAGATGAACATATCAACAAGTTGGTGATAACAAATCCATATAGATGTACATATCAACAAGTTGGTGATAACAAATCCATATTGATGTACATATTAACAAGTTGATGATAACAAATCCATAAAGATATACATATCAACAAGTTGGTGATAAATTATCCATATAGATGTACATATCAACGAGTTGGTGAAAAATAGTAACAACATCAACAAATCCCAGGGTGGTGGGTAACAATCAAAGCGTGTGTTCTGCTACAACATAACAAGTCTCAAGTCTACAAGGTCATCATACAACAAAGGGGCCCCAATAGTGGGCGCAAAACGGTATGTTCACTGGTGTCAAAAGTTAAAGCACGCAGAGGAGAAGCAAATGAAAAACAAAATGCTTCTAATTGTACGGGCAACAGAAATAAGATAAAATAGATAACAGATAACAAAGTATAGACTCACAGTGTAATGACCCTGCTAATGGTGTATAATGGTGCACAACAACATGATCATCTAGTTCAAGTAAAAAACAATATTGCTGTTGGTGTAACAAAAAATGGTTGTTTGTCACTTTGGGTGGATCTGAGAGTTTTATACTGGTCGACAAATATGCAGATTTGGCACAGAAAGCAATCTGTACATGAATGGCACCAGAAATATCACTCTATCCTTTTTCATTTTTATCAACATTTTCACCAGTTTACAAAGTTTAGTTTTGGGGGATGGAAGTACAGGATAGTGTACGTTTTTAAAAAGAACTATAAAATTTAATGTATATTCTTGTGAAAAAAAAAATGTGTTAATGTGTACACTTTTGGGGGGGGGGGGGTCATGAAAAGGGGTACTCTGTCTACAGTTTGGAAAATGTTGGACGTCATCTTAGTCTTAGCGAATTCCATTTGACTTTAAGCTTTCTGTCAAGCACAACCAGATTTACAAGAACTTTCTAGAACCACAAAAAAGAATTCATAATGAGGAAAATGTGCATGTGAGTAAAAGATGTAATTATTCTTTGTAATATCCCAGTTTTACAATGGCTTACATGTTCATAGATCAGGTTATTCAAAACAACTTTTTTGATATCGAAACTTTTCATAATTATTCTCGTGTATGCACTCTTGTTGGTGAGTGATTAACAAAAACCTTTGAGCTTGGATTCTAGGTTGATAGCATGCATAGGTTTAAATTTGGGAAATCCCTGTTGAATACACATGATTTAGCAATACATCTTTTTGATAACAGTATATAAAATGTAGGACCTGAACTCCCCTACTGGTATCATCAATCTTATGAATAGTAGCTAAAAATGTACAATCCAAATCAAAGTCTAGGGCCTAGGGTCCTACTTCATTTCAAAAACAAATATCTGGCGATAAACCCAAGAATGTTCTCAAATTAAATCCTATCTAAGTGGCTTGCTTGGTAAAACTGTAGAAACTTAGACAATAAGATCTAAAGAAAGTGGAATGCCTATGGGCAAAGCACATCTAAAATCTAGAATGTCCAGGCAAAGTAGCACAGGAACAATAATGAAAACGATGTACAAGAAATCAATGAGCACAATACACAACAAAAAGACAAAAGCTGCATAAGACTTTGAGTTCTGTCTCAAAGACTTTTAAAATATCTGTGCAAAATACAAACATTTCTGTGTTGTAAAATATCTTATTGGCATTAACTTTATCAAAGTATTCAATGTTAAACTAAATTCATAAAATAGTTGTCATTTATTGTTATTCTACAAATGTATTAGGACTCTTTGGGATCTATCTACAGGGTTATCAATGGATGTCCTAACATGGTGCCGTTCAATTAGTTAAACAGTTAGTGAGTCTAAAGTTGATTAACTTTCGGCCATTGAAAAAAATGTGTTGTTCCCCATAATGCGACATCCACCGATAACCTGTATGTTTTTTTGGAAATCTTGTAAAACAATCTGGCTGCAATCAACTATAACAGGCATATAAGATTATGGACTGTAAGTAAGATGGATTTTAAAGATGGGCACATTAATACTGATATCTGTGAATCACATGAAGAAACGGGCTGCACAAATGACATATATATTATCTGCTCTAGTCATTTCATTAACAGTAGAGGTAAAACAAACAATGTTTAAAGAAAACAACACAGTTATCTTTTCTCATACATTCTACGTTTCAGTCCATGGACATTATTCATATTTTCAAGCTTCAGGTTCTGTTGAAGAAGAGTATGTTGCGTAGGTACCAAAATTATCATACAAAAATAGCACTTTACTTACTTACGGTACTGCCCAAGAACTCCCATAATAGAAAATGTATTCTGACAAAGGTTTTCTCTTTACATGTGATCCAAATGATCCTCCCTTTTAAACAATGACAAGAAAATCAATCACGGTTTTAAATAGTGAGTGATGGGCGGATAATTCTTAACACATGAAAAACTTGGATAAACTGAACAAAATTCTTTGTGCACAATTTGTTGATAACAATTCCCGCAAATTCATCAATCAGCTGTTTTCAGACTTTTAAAGTTATTTTTGACCAAACTTGTTGCCCCTACTCTACATGTATATTATTATATTCCATAGCTGGATTTAAGCTTCAGAATAGTACATGTGTACTGTCTATATTTGGCACTGATACATTAACAAAAAGATCATTTGAAGGATTTAAACAAGCATCATGCTCTGATACTGTCCATTTTGCCTATACCATATTGATGTAACAAGTAACAAGATATCAAAAAAGAACACAACAATTATACTGTTCTTTTTAAACTAAAGATAACTATTATTACAAAAATAAGAAAAACAAAGCAATATGTAACAATTTCAACTTTCATCAGCTAATTTTTGCCTTATAGATATTTAACAGAGCCAAGTCAGATAAAACACAAGATGAGACTTTCAAGTAGAAGGCTAAATATGAAATCAAGCAAATAATATGACATGTAGTTTAGATAGAAATGAGTTGCTAGTCTTCATATCATTGGCAATTCGAATCACTATCCATAAACTAGCATAAACCTTCAGTGCATGTGTTTGGTTTAAGCACTGACTACTACAAACCCTTAATTCACTACTATCACTCTACTAGTTTTCAATTGGGCATCTTAAATCTTCATGAAAATGAAGATCATTTGTCAGATCTGACAAAGACCGCTCAAAAGTTATTTATAAATTCAAATCAATTTGAAACTTTTCTGCCTTATAGGCATTTTCTTTAGTCCAATGTGACAAAGCCTGTTCAAAAGTTATTTATAAATGCAAATCAGTTTGAAAATGTTGCTGCCTTATAGGCATTTTCTTATCTTAAATGGAGCTGGGAAAAAGTCATTTGTTTGTACAATAATAAAAAACATTTTCTTTTGCTTATATACAGTGTCCACCCCAAAGTGATAATTTTTTCAAATATCATGAACTTTATTTTAAGAGTAGTAAATATCTAACTACAATCACAATTTAAGATGTTTCCCAATTTCTTCTCACAACATCAAAAAACAATTATTGGCAGTTTTGTACCTTTTCTATACAAAATGAGTACCTTTGATTCCAAAAATTATAACAGAATAAATCACTTATCAATTATTGATCTTTTGCGATGAAAGAAAAATGAGTTTTGAGCTCATTCCTAAATAAATATTCATACTTGGAACTTCAACCTGGACCTAATAGTATGCAAATTCTAATCAATATTCAATCTTTTTAACCTTGCTAAGATGAGATTTAAAGAACATCGGTTTTTGGTAAAGTAGAATCACAGGTAAAAGAAGAGGTGTGTAAAAGGAATAAGGATAAAAGGAAAACAAAGAACAAAAGAGAGAGAGAGAAAAAATGTAATCAAAGGACAAATAAAATAAAAGGAAATTTCAATCAAACAAAAATACAATGTGAATAAATGTCAATGGTTTTCATCCGGTACTTAACATACTTACAGATTCAGATTTACTTATTTCCCAGGTTGGTTGACAACATATCACAAAACAATCCCTACATTAATGTTGAATATTGTCAACTTTTGAAAGAGAAAAAAGAAACAACAAGTGATAGTAGTTCTAAAACAAACAAACGAGTGATAGTTCTCTATCTGAAATGGTTCTGTTCACTGATAATTGATAATATCTGTAAGGTTTTAAGAGAAAACAAATGGCAAGTCATGAAAATCACAGACAGACGAGTCAGCTAACAGTCAACAAAATGGGGATTCTTTGCACATTATACATACTTTTATATGGTAATGACCAGTAACATATGGCTAACAATCAGTCATATAACAAAACAATATTTCATTCATAATCACTGCCATATCTAAAATAACTACTGCAACAATAATTTTTTCTTCATGAAAAAAACACCATAAGTAGTGACAATGAAAGAAAGGTTGACATACAAAAGCATGGGTAAAAAAGGTATAACGGGGCATGTCACATGGGCAATTGAAAATTTCCTGATGAGAACCAAAATATAATTCTTATGTGGCTTTAGTCTCAAGACAAAAATTTCAAAAACAGAATTCCTAATTTGATAAATTCTGTACATTAATTTTTTTATATTCATCAGTGCTTCCAACGAGGATTTGTAAAAGTGAAGGATTTTTTTTTTAAATGCGGCGGTCAAGGAGAAAAATTGCAATTTTGACATAAAACAGACCAAAAAAATAGCTTTTCAGAGCTATATCAGGCCATAATGAAGAGTTAAAAAAAGACAAAATGAAGGATTTCCTTCAATTGAAGGACAATTGGAAACACTGATTCATAAAGAGTATTTCTTATCTCAATTATGGCTCGAGAAATATCATTCTTTAATCCATATACAGAATGTTTTTTTAACTTTTCGATCAAACCAATTATCTGCACACGGTTAAGCCTAAACTGCAAATCGAAATAAAAGTAACACATTTGAAATAGATTTTTCAATTGTGCTTTCTTCTTTGTAAACTGATTTGACATCCTTTCTGCAGAGCAATTTTCATCAAGATTTAATTGAGGAATTTCACCATGAAATACTGCGCGAGTCTCTTTAACATTTATTAATCTAAAATAACATTTTTTACAATAATCATAATCGTAATCGTTAAAAAGAGCCATAACAAATTCATCACAGTGGTAAAAGAACTATAACAATCTTCAATTTCCTTACAACAATTACAAAGTATTTGTTTAACAATATATTCATTTGTCAAAGACATATTCTTCACATAGCCTTCATGTTTTTGATTTTTCCTTCAAAGAGACTAGAATGTTTAATTAATTTTAAGCAACCTCACATTTTGTGCTCCCATTTAACAAAGAAATAAAGCCAAGTTACTAAACCCTCCTGATTTTAGGCAACTTTGGACAAATATATTATCTTAATTGACTGCCAAAGGTTGATACACACAAATTTCGTTGAGAAGAGAATAAGGCAAACAACATACCAGTTGAATCTGATAGAGTCAAAGTTATGGGAATATACTTAAGCATACAGTAAAACTTGTACTATAAAATACTTCAGGTTGCTAATGAAAAATGTAGGTTACAGGAAATACAAAAATAATAAGGCAAACCTTAAAAAAAGAAGGTAATGAATTGATGTATGACAATTCATTACATTGCATCCCTTAGCAATATTAACACACCTTAATGTCTAATTCAGCAGTATGCTTTTTTTTCTTAAGGGGTTTTCTTGTTCATTTTTAGGGAGGTAAAAAAAAAGTATGTGTCCATATGTTATATTCAAAAGTATGTTATATGTCTATGTTACACACCAAGGAATTAAATATTCCTTTATTATACCCTAAAGTATGTTATATCCTGTTGCTATGTTCCTGAGTACATAAAGTATGTCGTATCCCTATGTTATACTTCACAGCATGTCTTATATTTACATAACATTATACCCCAAAGTATGTCATATCCCTACATATCCCTACATTATACACAAAAGTATATTCTATTCTCTTTATTATACCACAAAGTATCTAATTACCATGATCAAAAAGGGGGAAACCTCCAATATAGCATTGTATCTTAGAGCAAAGTTTTACTGTATAATTGGATTAAAATGGGAAAACTAAAACTTGGATACCTTCAACTGAAAGAAAAAACATTGTGAGGAGAAAATTGATCTGAGTGACAACAGACATGTATAATATAGCTAGCTTGAGCACAGAACTATTGATATTATCAGATAACAGTTTATTTGAAATGAAAGATGTTAACATGAAGTTTACTTAAGGAACTTCTCACAATATTTCTTATTTCTCTCAATTTTTATACTTAAGTTAATAACGCGTAAACCAAGACTATCTGACTAAACCTGCAAAAATAGGAAGTAACATTCTTTATTATCATTTGATAATTTACCATTTCGGAAATGAAACTATTTATAAACCAAAGACAAAAGGTCAGACCGTTTGGGTTTGGTTTAAGCGTTATTCACTGCAGTTATATGTAAGCTATCTGTTGGGAGAATTGAATAAACAATACATTTGTGCTATTATTATGAAGTTAAAAGGCTTTAAGTTAATATTTGTTTAACAAAACATAACCACTATAATCTATAAAAGGCTAATAATAATAATAAACAGCATCATCAAATTTGCTCAATCTGACAATATCATTAACATATGATAAATGTTGATGATTTAAAAGTGTATAGTCTTAACTGTATGAGTCACAAATCTATAGATAAGCTTTAAAAGATACAACACATTCAAACATCAAAAGTAGGCATAATTGGTGAGGATGATAACATTGAGGATGTAAAATACATGGATATTTCATTCATTCATGGATATAGTTATAGCAATTTGGTTTACCATATATCATGACATAGTTTGGGTCTACAAGGCATACCCTGTATCAAGATTCTTCATCCTTGTGCTGTGAGCTTGAACCTGTACTAGATTGTCGAGAACTGAGGCTGCCGCTACTACTGCTGGTGCTACCAACAAATTGGGCAGTTTGATGCTGCATGGTTTCTGGTCTGTCTTCATAGTGTGAAGTTCTTTGTCGGGACAACAAGTAGCCCCTAGGGTGTGGACTAGGCTCACGAGGACGTTTCTCCATGACAGGTTCTGCATAGCCACTGTCTGTAGTAAGCCAACCAGAGGAGTAAGAAGAGGTTGACCCACCTCTAGACATTCCAGAAGACACATCCAGCTGACTTGAAGTAGGGTCATCAACCTCTAGAGAATCTCTGCTGCTCATACTGGTACTTGTTGAAAGTTTTTGTCTGGTCGGAGTATCATCTTCTGTAGAGGTAAGGGATTGAAATGATCCTGTGCTGAGAGCAGTCTGTTTACGCAAATGATGAACTTGTCCACCACCAAGCTCAAGATCAAGGCTATCAATGCTGGATATAGACGAACATCCGCGGTTACCATAGTGCTCCTGAGACTCTCGAGCCTCTGTATTAGTGCTATGCATGCTGTCTTCAGGTACAGAGAGGTAGCGTCCACGCTTTGGTGTGCGTTTAACATGAGTTCGCATGTGCCGCGTAATCATATCACGACGGCATGCAGCATATGGACACTGGGGGCAACGGTATGGTTTTTCACCTGTGTGTGTGCGTTTATGGGTGTTTAGATGATCTGAACGACTAAAAACTTGACCACAGTCCTGACACTCATATGGTTTGAGCCCTGTGTGTAGACGCATGTGGCGTGTCAACATGTCAGAGCGTGAAAAAGACCGATCACAAACTTTACAATAGTGTATTTTGTTGTTGTCCGCAGATCGCACTGTCTCTGTAGGTAAATGTTTTGCCATGTGTTTCGCTAAGTTATCATTTGATGGGAAAACCTGGCCACAAACAGGGCACTGGTATGCAACGTCAGAGTCAGATAGGGAACGAGGATGTTTAGAAAATTGTTCCCATTTGACATGCGCTACAGACTTTGAACGCATTGAAAACTGAATGGGTGAAGTTGGGTAAAGGGCGCGTGGTGATACTGCAAGCCGAGTAACTTCAGTCATTGGAGTGGTCAACAGCGATGATGAGGAAGTGGAGGAAGGCGGGATGGAGGGGAATGTGAAAAATCTTGGTGACATGGGACTTGGTGATATAACATCAGAGTCTGAGTGAGCTCCCTCAAAGGGACTAGGCATGTTGAAGTTGAAGATCCGGCCACCCTCTGGTACCGGACACAAAGGTGATTGAGATTGTGGCGAAAGATGAGCATGAGGTGAATAATTGAGACGATGTGTTGTTCGTAAAAGAGGGGAATAATGAGATTTGAGACCAGGTGACCCTACTGGTACTTCTGAGTCAGGCACAGAAGCACTGCGGTACATACCTGATGGTATATGAGGATTTGGCATACTTCTAGATAAGTCAATTGGATGCCGACGAGAAGATCTTCCGTCTCGTGCTGTGCCTACAGGTTCCATAAATACATCACCTTCATCAGCATCCAGTTCATGCCAGTCTCCACGATAGCTGTCGTCTCCAAGTGAACGTCTTGGTGACTTGGGAAGGGAACTCTCCTCTGCCTCCTCCTCTTCATCCCTTTCAACATTTTCTAATTTAAATACTGGTTTAACATCTGAGTCTAAAGAAGTTGTATGAAGGATAAGTTTCCTGCTAGGACTTGAACTGTCTGTGTCCTCACTGCAGATTGGCTCTTCCTTTAAACTAGACACGTATCGGTCATGAAGACGGCGCTTAAATTTAGGGGGTTGCAGTTTGTCTTCATCACCTATACGATCTATATCACATGTGTCACCATCTTCATCCCCAATCAAACCTGGTTGTCTAAGAAGACTTTTACGACCTGATGGGGATGGTGATGCACGGCTACCTAGCTGAGAGGGTGATGGAGATGAGCGACGGGCAGATGGGGATGTATGTCTACTATTAGGTGACTTAACTCGACTCTCTACACTTGGAAATGGACTTTGCTCTCTACTACTACCACTGTCTTCGACAGCGCTGGAGCCAGTTTCAGAGTCTGGTAACACCTCATCCAAGTCTGTGTCTCTGTCACCTGTGTCTTCACTTAGTATACGATGCCTTACTACCACAGAATTAGCAGGAACAGTGTTAGATCTTGTTTGTCCTGCTTCTCCAGCATTAGATGAGTCTCCGCTGCTGCCTGAAGAAATATGTCTATAGCGATGTAGATCAGATTTAATACCTGGGGGAATTCCTGACAGTGACGTAGGAGCCCCATTGAATGTGGATACTGACACACTGAGACCGGCACTTTCCAGCGAGGGTTCAATTGATTTAAAGTTACTGGCCGTTGAAGATATATAGGAAGAGCAAGTTTGATTGCTACTGTCAATTTCAGGAAACACAAATAGCTGGCGTTGTTTGGCACATACTGAGGGGCTGAGAGATGGTGACCGTTCTGATGATGGCACTTGAAGTGCTAGTGACTTAGAGGTTCTGGGTGATATATTGCCTGGGCTTGTTGTTGCAGAACCTTCTGGTGAACGATTATCACTCACATGAGCTTGTGAGAGCTTCTGCACAATCTGCACAGTGGGAGATAAATTATCTGGTGTGTGTGAGAGCCAAGGTGTTGTTTGTTCTGCCTCAGAGAGAATTTCAGACATTTGTATTTCTGGCAGCATGGCGTGTATGTGAGATCTACCTCGAATTTCTCTAGTGTTTACTGGTTGTGCTGGGATTTGAGTGAAACCAAAATGTTCGACAGAGGATGACGAGATCCAGGGAGATGAGCTGGACTTGGGTAATGGGGAAGGTTCTGGACTGCGTAAGTCTTGGCTTATGTTTGAAGAACGATATGCCAAAGACTCCTTCTGGTGACTTACATGAGTGTCTTGTCCTGTCCAAGACATGGTGGTAGCTAAAGATGGAGAACTGGGATATTTAGCTATCATCACAGCTTCACTGTCACGTCGTAGCACATTAGTTGGATATGGCTGTTGCCTATGCTTCTGATGTTGTTGGAATAGATGCTGTTGGGGATATTGCTGACCTATTTGATGCTGATGTCTGTGGATATCCGCAGGCAACTCTCCTCCAGACAGGTGCCGGTGCCTACCAACAGTTACTGGTTGATCCATACCATGGAATTCTTGACTCCTCCACTGATAATGGGTATGTTGTGATGGTTGTTGAAGGTACTTATGATAATGGGAATGGGAGAGGTGGGACTCATGAAAGGATGCAGGATGTTTGAAAGTATTGTGCTCAATGGAGGCAGGTGATGTTGATATTTCATCATTCCCCCATTTACTCCTATAGTCATTTTGGGAAATTAATCCACTCTGGGATTCGATGGGTACATTTTCAGATCTTTGATGAGGTGTGTCTGACATGGAAAGACTATTGCTTGTAGAAATGTGTGCAAATGCCTGTTGATCAACTTCAAGGGTATCTGGATGACGATGCTGATGCTCTGAGCTTGCAACTGACTGCTGTGATCGAGGAGAGTGGGTCATTCTAAACTCAAAAGTATAGCATTACAAATTATTTTTTTGACAACTTGGCATACACTCTTTGTTTTATTCTAAGAGCTTTTAGACTCTTTAGGTCTTTTCAAGTTTTCTCATATTGCAATCACACCAAACAGCTAAGTGTGAAGGCTGTGTCATATGGTCGATTAACAGCTACCAGTTGGACAAGAAACTGAAAGCAAAATCAAGTATTCAATACTTCAGATTTGCTATCAACGGAGCTCTTCTTAGCCATCAATATGTTTATTTCCCCCACCTCCAACCTTTCATATTTTTTGCTTGTTAAATTGCTGTCCTTTTTCTAAACTATCTCCTGTGGAAGGCGGGGGAATATTGGTGTAATATAATCCAAAAAATCCTTGATCATTCTTTAATCAACATGATAGGTGATTTCCCATGCACACAGACAAATCAAAAATCTCCTTTGAGTCTGCTCCAGACTTGAGTGATAGATGGGAGGCCTTAGCAATCAGCATAGGATGTAGTAGTGATTGATTCAGTGCTAAGTCAATTATCCACCAGATATTGTGCATACGGCTGCTCACTGAAAAGAAAAGAAAATTGAGCCATTATCATCTGCTGGGAAACTGTTCAATAGGAATCAATGAATATTCTTTATCTACCTACAATTAAATTTTGATTAATTAAATTCTTGTGACAATGACTATTTCAAACTATAAAGAATTATATCTGATCTTACAGGAAATACAAACTTTGGAACTTTAAAGTTTAACACGAGCATAGGGCAGGCGAGTACTGCCTACAAAGTCTTTTTTAAAAGTATTAACTACATATTTCAGTATCAATATTATTGGATACTGGATAAAGTTTCAAGGGAATATGTGAATTTCCCGGGGGGGGGGGGAGTTCACCGGCAGTTGCCCTGTTTATAGCAAACTTATGTTATTTGTGAAGGGTCCCTTATATAGCTGACATGATGTCTGTGCCGCTCCTGTGTACTACAGATTCCTATTGTTTAGCCCAAAAATAGATAGCTCACCGTGCAATTGTACAAAATACAATTGTATTGTGAATCACCTACTTCCTACAACATAGTCCCAGACAATTATCATTTTTGATGTCAATCACTGTTCACTTAATTTCTACCACAAAGTACTTAGCTAAAGGAATTCCCCTATAATAGTAGGTCACCCATTAACATAACAGTGATTTCATTTAATAATTGGTATTATTACGACAGAGTCATTAGAAGATATTGGTTTAATTAGTACATTGGGATAAAGAAGGAAAGGTTTGGTTTTAGCTAGTGTACAACATCTACTCTAACCCCCCTCCCTCCCCCTCCCTCCCTCCCCCTCTCTCTCTCTCTCTCTCTATCACACACAATTACTCGCACATACTCACGCAAACACTTACCCTAAAGCCTTCATCATATAAACCATGCAATCACAGAAAACCCTTAAATTAATTGCTAATAGGGGAAAGGGCGTGTAAGAAAAATGCCCTCGAGTACGTGCATGAAGTGTTCCCCTCGAGTGACACTTTCTAATAGTATAGTGCACATGTTACGACTTTGAGAAGTTCCTAATCTACAGAATCACACTGACGCTAAGGTGACAGCCGTTTTCTTTTATTTTTAAATGTATACCACAATATTTCTGTTGACTTGCTCTGTGCTGAGTACATGATTTGTGGCCTCCCCATGTCAATGATTAATTGATTGAAACACGCTGAATGAAATAAAGAAACTAAAAGCCAATTACTTAGTATGTGATAAGTATCGTCTGAAGTCGGAGTAAGTATTCAAGCATCATCTGGAAATATTAATCAAGTGTGCGACTGGATTCGGGGCATTCTTTCTGATGAACTTTCAAGTCGATCGACCCAACACTTTGGCAATTTGTTTGTAGATATACTCAGACGTGCAGTTCAGGCTGGTTATTTGTATGAAATGTTATTAACTTTTTCGTAGCTTGAGCTTCCGGGATGACTAAACGTTTATTAATCTCGCAAATGAACGCAATTTCCTGTTTCTTATATGTATGTGCACATCTAGCTGAAACAATTGTTAATTTCAGAAGATGTTTTAATTTTTCTAATTTCTGTTTTTTACGATGACTAGGTTTCGTCAGCCACAATTATTACAGCCACAAGTATTATAATGAAATAATTAATGTTTACGGCATTGCCTGCTACAATATTATATAAGTGTTGACGGCATTGACCGCTATAATATAATACAAATTGTTTATGGTATTGGCCGCTATAATAATATAATAATAAGTGTTTACGGCATTGACCGCTATAATAATATAATAATAAGTGTTTACGGCATTGACCGCTATAATATAATACATGTGTTTACGGCATTGACCGCTATAATATAATACATGTGTTTACGGCATTGACCGCTATAATATAATAATAAGTGAAATGGTTACAGTAAAAGCACAGACAGAGCTCAATTTAGGATTTCAGAATGTCAGTCAAATAAAGCTAATCGTTTTCTATTAAAACATGTCATACGACGATTCTTCCCTCTTCACTATGGCGAGGCCTCTCACGTGTCTAGGTTAAGGTTATATCAGAATATTAGTAACATAAAGCTAATACTTTTCTATTAAAACATGTGATGAGACTATTTTCGAGTCAAGGTTAAGGGTAGCACCAAAAATGGAAAAGTAATACTGGGTAAAATAAACAGACACATAAACAGAAAACACAACTGAACGTATAGCTTTTCACCCAAACTGGGTCGCATACAACATAAAAGACCCGATTTGGTCAAAATAGCAGATCGATGGATGTTGTTCTGCCATTCATGGCGTTCTATCTTTCTGCCATTCATGGCGTTTTAACAACCTCACGATCTTGACAATGGTGGCCACGGTCTGGAAGTATTGAACCTGGTCATTGAGGACAACCCACCAAGTTGTGAATGGACATAGAGTGCGAATACTTGTTGCCTGTTCATCTCATCTCGCCCACGCACTCACTCGGTCTTTCTATCCTTTTCATAAAAGTGCAAACCCGTGGGCGTTGTCGAAAAATACGAATGCGAGATGTTTCATGGCGCCCCCCAAAAAAACTACTGATTGTCATTCGTCTTGAGCGTTGGCGTTACCCAACGTCGGAGTCGATATTCGTTCAATAATCATGTTTATCTGATGGACAAAACTCGGCCAGCAGATTCAGATGAAATCGAAGTCGGGGTAATAGCATGGCACCGTCCCGCTAACTCAACGAATTAATCTATCTCCTGGACTGGTAAACGAGACCCTCCCCTACCCAATCCCGAGAGGGTTATTTCACACAATTTATCCTATGGGGTGTATAAAACGGATGTTTGCCAACTTGAAGGTGGATACTTCTCTAAGTTTTAGCCCCTTGGAAGTCATAATATACATTTTATTTATTTGAAATTACAAAGCATAAGGTTTTGGTTGTAAATTGAGAAAAACATGTGAATCGCGACTTATTTCAACAAAGATTAACAAATATTGGAAAAACTGTTTCAATTTCTTTTTTCTTGGTAATTCTTTAATCACTTATGGGTATTTTCGAAGATTTTTAAGCGCAAAAAAATAAGTGAGCACTGTTTACATACCATGTCAATTAATTAAACACTATATATAGGTGGTCAACAGTTAAATTACTTTAGGGATGTTCTTCACGGACTATCTACGGACAGACGTGTCAGTTTCAAGGTCGCTTAAAACGACATTTGTAGACACGTATAAGATTTTTAAGCGCAAAAAATAAGTGAGCACTGTTTACGTACCATGTCATTTAATAAAACACTATATATAGGTGGTCAACAGTTAAATTACTTTAGGGATGTTCTTCACGGACTATCTACAGACAGACGTGTCAGTTTCAAGGTCGTTTTAAACGACATTTTTAGACTGAGGCGACTCAAAATAAACAACTACCCGTAGTTTTAGTGTCCGTTACACCAGCGCTGTCTTTGACGTATTCTCAGTATCAAGTGGCAACAGTTAAAAATGTTTCTGTACTTTAAAGACTGTTTAAGACTACAAGCCAGCCATCTAGAATAGAAAAAATGTTTCTGTACTTTTAAGACTGTTTAAGACTACAAGCCAGCTATCTAGAATAGAAAAATGTTTCTGTACTATTAAGACTGTTTAAGACTACAAGCCAGCTATCTAGAATAGAAACACTCCTGGTTAAGTCGCAGATATATAGATTAGGTGTAATATTCAATTAAACATCATAAATGAGGGATTATCCTTCACTTTACAACATAATACCACTGTGTATATTAAATATTAGCGCTTTTACCCGGCGTTGCCCAGGATCACACATCCAAGGACAATAAGATGCGATTATCCATAAGATTAAAGAGCGTGAAAAAAATTGGTTAAAAACACTCCGAAAGCTCCCCAACCAGGCCCCTTAGTTTGAGTTACTTTTATATTCACCCAAATATATTGCCATTTAAGTTGTTAATGTATTATTTATATTTATGTATTGATTTAAGTAGTAATGTATTAACTTATGACACAAAACTAAAAAGGAAATTCAACACAAAAATCAGAAAAGCCGGAAATCTTTTTTCTAACACAATATTTTATATTATGGCTTTTAATAATATAGAATATTATGAATATGAATTTGGCATTAAAAATTAGGCTTTTGCACAATTGAAGTTTTTATTGGAATTCATCACTTTAGAAAAGTCATTTAAGCTAAGGTTTTGGAGAACTTTTAAGGTTTTCTAACGTTTCTTTTCACATTCATCAATCATTAGGGTTAGCGTACCTTTCTGAGGGTATTCAACTGAATCTCATTTGATATTCCCCCACCCCCATTGTGAATGGTAGGCACCATTCGCACAATTGACGTCAACCAGGAGGGGTCCAATTTTGGTTTACGCCATTTATAGTGAATGGTCCCTTATTGAAGAAGGAACCAGCTGCAAAAAAACTGTTGTCACTTCGCGCCAATAATACACAGTGATCGGAATTACTCGGGGCAGAGTAGCGGGAGTAATACTCCCCTCGGCTGAGCCGCTACTTTACTCGGGGCTTCTCAGTCCGCTACTCTACTCAGTAATTACTCAAGAAAGCCACTACTC
>JAUUEB010507135.1:0-10141 GCA_032362205.1 Clione limacina | reverse complement strand
AGAGAGAGAGAGAGAGAGAGAGAGAGAGAGAGAGAGAGAGAGAGGGGGAATTTTGTCAATGCCAGTCTGTTTTGTACCAAATTGTGTTTTTAATAATATGTGCATTTAGCTTACATCATTAAAGTATTATTATTTTTTACTAACATCACATGAGATACATAATCACTAGTATAAAAGCTGAGTTTTTTTAAAATTGAATCAGCAATCTTAGACAAATCGCGCTGACCCACCCGCTTGACTAAATAAAATCCAAAGTACGATGTTTAATAAATATGTCAGATTAGAGACGATATTTCTATAACCATTTCTCCTTCACCGCAAGCGTAGACAGTCTTTGACAAGGTCCTGTCCACTATCATTTCCACATAATCCCTAGAGGTGGTCTATACTTTTGCTGTGTTTTCAGCTGCAGGGATGGTTCCATTTCCGCCTGTCATGGAGATATGAAAAGACCGGGAATTTTGATTTTGTATATATTCAATTCATTCAATATTGGTCTGGTGGCTTCATAATCTCTGTTCGCATGCATTCATTGCTTATACCATCGAGATTTAATTAAATATTCTATCTCTATATATTTTTCTGGTTTTATATCTTATGATTCAGTCCATCATTTCATGTCTTGTGTTTTCTTATCAATTCAAGAATCTCTTCCAGCAAAACACCTCATTTAGATTAGTTCTTTTTAGTGGTAATAGAATGATAAGAGTTATGTACATCTCATCAGATCACAAGGAAACTTATCTATAATGGTGATCATTTGGATCTTTGGAAATAGGAATATTGACAATACATACTGGGAATTCTCAAAATGTTTAAGATACTTTTTTAAGTTAACTAAAAATCATGAGTCGTACTAGTTCAAACAAAGACATATTTTTCACTGATACAAAAACATTGCAAGATGAATTAATGATTTAAACTTTTTTTCCGGCAGTAAATGTAGCAATCTAACATCTCTATTATATTTCAAAAATGTCCCAAACATGCACCACTGGACGGGTTCAAACAAATGTTCTCCTGGAGGAAGCAAATTTTAAATAGAAGAGCAAATTATATATATATGCAGATTTTATCATTGGTCATCATCATTTTCGAAGGCATACACTGTCCTATTTTTAGAAAGGAATAATTTGTTCACTTGGGACTGACAACCTTTAATGATCACTTAAGAACATGACCATGTTCTTGTACATAGTTGGCGTGTTGCAATCCATTTGCAAATAAGACATCTACATTCTTTAATTGTTTTTCTGACGTTGTATATTCCCTAGGGTGATTTTAAGATCGTTTGGTATTCGTGTTTCGGTCGACACTACAAATGTTTCCGCTGACGATATTTGTTAAACAAATTCGTGGTAGTTACCATTCAAAGTCTCTCGGGACCAGCAGAGCTGCTTTTCTGGGTTGTTGACCTATTAACTGCATTTACTCCATTTGCATGGACTCTGTTGTAATCGCAAGCGAACTGGTAAGCCAGACTGAGTCAAAATCATATTACTCGAATAAGTGCATTCATGACAAAGTCAGCCAGTACAACAAGAATACAAATAATACAAGCAGCTGTGAAAACGACTACGAGAGATGTGAATACAATTCTTCACTTTTCAGAAAAATCCGATAATATTACCAAGATTTGACTGGTAGCGGTTCTAAATGTTGATAAATACACAAATGTCTATGTTCCGCGACGTGCGTGAAATAAGTTTGATGTCAAATTCATGGGGTTTCTGTGTGAGTGTTCGTCATTAGTTATGAAAGAACGCAACACCATGAAAGCAACAAATTTACTCATAATCATACACAACTCCGTTTAAAGTATAATCATTTTGGTAATCTTGCTCTGATTAATAAGCAACAATTTAATCCAAATTTCCACTGACGAAGAACAGTTTTATTACCTTTAGTAAAAAAAAGATCGTCCCTTTGAAAATAATGCAAGAGCATATGACGTCAACTAGACCAAAACATAAAATAAAAACATGATTAAAAAAAGTTTCAATTTTGGCGTATATAGGGTTCCACAACTGTCTTTTTGGTTGAATACTGTTGTATATCTAAGACTAAGTTTAAGATTTGTGAGCTATACACGGTCAGACTGGGTGCCAAATATTGTGTGAGTGAAACTAAATCAGGGCTGATTGAAGAAATGAGTAGAACTAAATACCTAGTTTCGTACGTCTGATACCAACTTACACGAAGTTGGCGACCATCAATTGACAGTTTTCGCGTCCGAGGCTGATTACGAGAATAATTCGCTCACTATTTGACTTGATCAAATACTCGTAGACTAATACGATTGAAATTTAGCTGAAGTAGGATTCATATTGCCTAGCCCACACTTACTTCGATGTCTTACCATCAAGGGATCATTACCAGTAACTACTTGTCTTCACGACCTACATTTGTATATTGCTAATCACCGTAGACGTTTACTAGCTCCTTGAAAAGGTTCACGTGTTATATTATTAGCTGACTATATGCTATTTTAAGCGTACATACACAACTATATGAAGTTGACAATGTTGTAAAAAAAAGTGTTGATCACTTTCACCAAATAATTGCAAAGATAAGAAAAAAGGGTTAATATTACAAATGTCGTTATAAAACCTACCTACTCAAAGGAGCGAAGATATTAACTCCCGCTACTTTTGTCTCTATTCTACATATAAACATAATTAAAATAAAGTTCAGTAACCCATACTCGTTACTGATCGTTTGATAATCAGCAGCCGAGTCCCACTTTTTTAGGCAAACAGTATTTTACTGCCGATTTTTACTTTGTTTGGTCTGGACATATTAGCTACACGTCTTACCTTTTACTCAGAAATAAGAAGCAGTCATATTCTGAGAGTCTATGAAGACACTTTTCAGACACAGAAAATGTGACGTCTTTTCTAAACTTTATGATTGTAAATGACTTTTAGGAACATAATTCGTCTTTTAAAAAACATAAATGTTGCCAAGCTACGTAAATAACTTCAAGCTGTAGACACATCGTTTGAACGCCATACACATCTTATATTTGTCTTTTAAACATTTATTTTGCTTTTGTAATTATCTTTTAGAGAGAAAAGCCAGACACATATAGACATGTTGATACTATCTAAATTCAAGCATGAACAATGTTTGACAAGATATATGCATACTTTGTCCAAATGTATATACGAATGATGTTTTTGAATGATTCATTCACAAACGGGGAGTTTATATAAACCCACTGAAACACATTATATACATTATCACAATGTTTATAGATATGTATATCGTAAAATTGAAATCGTCGTATTTGACCAATGATTCAAATACCTTAATTCGATGTGGAATATGCAACATTATTCGTGTACATCGATAGCTTGTATTGCCAGTCTAGCACCAAACGTCACGTGTTACGATGAATGCCCTTGCATTCTAAAAACATATTTTTAAAGCAATGTATGTAATTGATATTTCAAATACAATAATATAAAAAGTGATACACTTATTTGTCGAAAAAATTATATTTTCCGTAACTTTAAAGATGTAAGCAGCCATTTCATCTAATTCAATCCCAACATAATCCCTTACTTCAACAATTAACAAAAGAACCCCAGGGTTTCACATACAACATACATAGTTTACTTTATAGTAAAAGGGCATGTAAATATAACTTTTGAAAGAGCTTTGACGTGCTACTATTATTCACCATGTCCTGTGTAATTATTAAATCAATATCATTTGGTCCTAGTTTTCCAATACCATATAGGTACAACAAATGAGAAAAAGTACCATGAGAATATTGCGTTTTTGTAACAGACTGTATGGCACAAAAGACATCTATA
Organism: Clione limacina; assembly: GCA_032362205.1. Classification (NCBI taxonomy): domain Eukaryota; kingdom Metazoa; phylum Mollusca; class Gastropoda; order Pteropoda; family Clionidae; genus Clione; species Clione limacina. The sequence goes on along the minus strand of JAUUEB010507135.1, from coordinate 6,320 downwards.
TTCAACATAACTCGTACGTTTAATATTTGGTTTTGGATAACGACAAACTATAACATCTCTGATATAAATTCAATCTTTATTCCGCAAAGATAATATTTTTTGCGGATTTAACGTTGATGCAAAAGTTCCTTTAAAAAAATTATGTTGACGGACAAAACGTGAAACGAAGACTATAATAATAATAATAATTGATCACATCTACACAATTTTTCTTTTTGTAAACTCATCCTTAGTTACCATTGAAAACAAGATATTGATTGTTGACGATATTACGTGTTTCGCATCGTGTGAACCCTTTCATGTAACACGATTATAGTATCAATTATGAGATGCAAATGACCTGCTCCATTTGACCAGAGCTAAAATAACCTCTTTGATCGTATGAAGTTTAAATCCTAGCTTTTGTTCCATCTTGCTGACGAAGCTTAACCTGTTCAAAAGACAAAACGAAAATATATTGTATTAATCATGAGTCACCTTTGTCAAAGTTACCACTGTTTTGTCGAAAAACAAAAAGTGGTGAGTTCAGCAAAACAAATTCAGTCCCTGTAGGGTTATCGTACGTTGTTTTGCACGTGTTCGTGTACATCTCAAGACCGTGTGCACATTTAATGCACGTGTTTAGTCATCGATCCTTTCAGGGATGTTAGTTCACATGTGAATACAGGTACAATGGGAGCACACTGCCATTCAATATATTTCACTGTAATATATTAAAACTGTCTATCCAGGAATTCAATTGATTTCAGTTAAGATCGTTTAACAATTTTAGTCTATAGTTATTTATTCCCCGAAGGGTTTACTACATCCTGTGATGGCACTTTTTTTAGGATGACTTTCAACTCATTTCAAGTTCACTACGCAACTCTGGAAATAGGGTGAAAACATTTTTCCAAGGTGTCACCAAAACTGACTAGTGACAACGCGAGGAATCGAACCTACGAAGGTGGAAGTCGGGACACTCACCATTGGACCATCTCGGCCCACAATAAAATGGTTGCGGAATTGATAGCACAGTTTGCTGTCTGATAGCATCTGGCCATAACTATAGTCCATGATAATAGAAATTCAACGACACTATTAAAAAAAGAAGCAACGAATTTAATTAATTTGTGGGTACTTTGATATATCTGAACAACAGTACGTTTCAAACAAGCTGAATTACATATTAAAAGAACATCAATTAAATATAAACATAGGAAACATAGATACAATATAATATTGTGACAAATGGATTGAAAAGTCTTTGGTATATGCAGTTTTCCTTGTAAAAGTACTAGTAATTTTGTTACTTTTGATTTTTTTTTCGTAACGACCTAATCATTTTAAGGCGTCTCCGGTATAAATAAAACATAATTATAGTTGGCTCGTACCCAACGACCCTTTTCATTTCTCAAACGCCATTTATAAACGACATTAAAAACCAGTCCAATATTAGAATTGTAATAATGAGAACATTGTACGATATAAATAATGATAACAACAGAATCAAACCATGTAAAGTTTGTAAAACCAGTAACGAGTGTAATAAAAAATTCAATTTTTGTTTAATTTCAAAAGGTTTATGTTTCGGAAAAGAACTCCGGATCTCTGTGTTAATTTTTATCTCCCTTATTTTGTTCTTAAGCTAATAATAATTATATTTCTTTTTCTATTTTCTCTGCAGCTGCCGGAGTCTACTAATTCTTCCATCAGTATCTTGATTAGAGATCAGGGTGCAACGTCAAAATCTTTTGATTTCTTGATATACACAAGTCACCATTAATCTGAATCAGAAGTTGTGTATGAAAACCAAATTCCTTTTGGATAATCTTTATATTGTGGTTATGGTGAAGCAAATTGGATAAACGTCGTCATCCTTCACTCACCATAACATATACATGAAAACTTGCATACATTGTTAGTTTACCATCATGGACCCGAGAACATGATAAGTGTGGTTTTAGCCTCAATAAGCGCAATGACAGCTAAAAACTCTCAGAACAGAAATGATATTATGTTCGTATCTCACCTTAAAAGACGTAAACAAGTTTTAAGTGGAAATTGTTCTAAAACTATCAGAGTTAAAAAGTCTTCCGGGAATATATCACCACAATGTGCCAATGTTACAGTAACAAAGCATACTTGCTTTAAAGGACTTATTATACGAGCAAATCGGATGTTGATTATCTTCAGAAATTCTAGTTTAGGACATTTTATGAAAGGTGAGTATTCTTACTCGTATATCTTTGTCAGATTTAAGTATGTATGAAACCATTGAAATTACAATTTTCATATTAATGTCATCATCATTGATGTCATAACTGCCATCATCACTGTCACCGTAACAAGGTTAATGTAAAATACTATGTTATGCTTCAATTTGATAATAGTACTAAAATATTATGATGTATATGACATTTGTCGGACGTAAGACTATTTTTGGTGAATTTAAAATGGAACATTATAACGAAGGTTATATAGCAAAGATTCCAATATACACGTATTTAAAAATGGCCAAGCTATTAGGTTGTCTGGTTCATTCGAACAACAGTGCATGCCAAACGGATTCCTTGCTTTGATATGTACATTAAAAAGCAGTGAAATTCGAATAAATAATTATTAAAAACAAAATTAGGATATCGTAACACTAATTGTTCGAAGATTATACGCAGTAGTTATATCAAAAGTAGTTTTATGTACATAATTTAGAAATGTGAATGACATTATAAATACAATGATTTGACATGGCATACATAAACCAATTTTAGCGGTTATTCAATAACACTAAATTGGTAGTTATTGAAGGGAAGTCAGCAGTCTTAAGAGTTACATAGCAATTATTATAGCTAGGACAACTTTGACTTTCATTCAAAACAAAGATTGCGACCCACTTTAAATGATCACACATTGTCTGGAGGTTCCTTCGTGTTACCAGTCCCTGGATTTTATAGATATTTAAAAAAAAATATGTATCAAAGTATTATGAAATTTTATTTTGATGATCATAGTAAAACAATATACCTATACAATATATATATATATGCCCAACTGATTATATGTTCATAGCATATATATAAAGTAAGGTTGTAACAAATTGAAACTTGGCGTACTGATGAACAAATAACAGCAGTATAATATAGAACATGGTGTACCCAAAGTGTACCCGGAGAAAAAAATACCTTCATTTCCTGTTTTCAATCATATGAATGCTAATACCACGCTGACATTTACTTCTTCTTCATAATAGTTCCTTTACCCTGCTATTCAAATAGCTAAGCACACCACAGCTTTGGTTAGCCGATTCTTTGCTTGCATTTTTCTTTCTAGCTAGTTCATTTCTATAAAAACCAATACATTACACCCTGTTATTTCAAACTTAATCAATGGTTCTAATTAATCAATTTGATGCCAGTAATGTAAAAATCAGACAAGTCACGCCATTGGTTTAAATAATTGAGACACGTTGCTGTCACTAATGGGCCTTGTGCGTGTTTAAGTATATCAGCGGGAGTGCTAAATAGTTTCGTTCTAGTGTGAAAAGTATGAGATCGAAAAATATTAATTATAATGTTGATGACGCACTCATACCACTGACTTAGGTTAGAAATATGGGTGAAGTAGGTTAACATTTTACCGGGGGCACTATTTCGGTTGAACCTGGAGCTTTACTATAACACTCAAATTATACTATTATTCATTAATGTTTCCTCTTTCTTCTCTTTTAGACAGGTTAAGTTAACAAATAAATATTTATTTATTTAATGCCCGATTCTAATTACACTATTTTCAAAACATATAATATATTGAGTGGCAAAGGTTACGCAAAAAAACTATGCAGATGTCTATTTTGTCTCAACACTTCACAAAAAAGCGATAGAAAAATTTAAAATCATTAGTTTTGTTTTAACTAAGACTTGATTATTCCGACGCAAAGAAAAATCCCCGTTGTAAATGCTAAGACTGAAGTAATTTCAAATGGTTAAAAGTCAACAGAAATCACAAACAACAAAAATTTGGAAAATGTCAAATATTTTTTAGAAAAGCAATCATTGACAACACAAATCGATGTTCCGCCTTGAAATACTCTTACATTTTTTTTGCCCTGTCTAATTCGATGGATAAATAAATATTCGATCAATAAACCTAAAAATAACGAAATATCCGCCTTCTTCTTCTTCTTCTTCTTCTTGTGTTGGTTCCTCCTCTAGAGAACTTTTGAAGACTCAGGAGCCTGACAGATTGTCACAGTATTAGCTGAGGATCTGACGATTTGCATCTGATTAATGTTTTGAAAAAATGTCATATAGTCATATAATGTACACATAATGATCTATTAAGACCATTGTAGCTATGTTATGCCCTTCCCATTCTGAGAGAGGACTCTGGTTCTGTCTGTTGTGTAGGTCTAGACATATCTGGTTGATCATCTCGTTCAGGTGGGTACATTTGCATCTGAGAGCTCTTTTGCCAGTCTTGAATGAAGTTCCCTTTTTCATTCTAATAAAGTTCAAATATGTATAACCCTGCATTAATAATCTCCTAACACAACAACATTTAAACAAGTTCAAGCTTAGTAATATGGAATTCAGTATTTTTGCCACTTTAAAAAAATGATTGAAATCCGCATATTATTGTTTTTTTCTCGGAAAAATCAAATTTATGAATATATTTCAAAGTGTTTCTTGCGCTTTGGTTAACTCAAATATTTTAATTTGTGAGAATGTTCGCATAAATTTTGCCACTGATTTATAATCGATCATAAATAAATTATCATTGTTTAATCTCGAAGAAAACTAACAAATATATATAAATGTAATTCCTAGATAAAGATGACAAAAAATCGAATGAGGAATAATGTTAAAACAATTTAAAAATAATTATATTGCCCTTCTGAGCTGATGTGGGAACCTAAAGAAAATCGGATGATTAAAAAATCTCTACCCGGGGAACATTTTTAAAATGTAACCCTAGGGTATTAATATTTTTATTATTTTATTTCGCAAACATTTCCTATAAAGAATTCCTATTCTCACACAATCTTACTCTGTCATTCGCACTGCCAGTCATTCTGTACACTCGCTCTGCATATTAAATTGTTTTAATTTGTCTCTACACTCAATGTCAACCCGTCTATCCTGACATTCTTAACCTACTTCCATACCAGTTGACCCCGGATAAGAAAATAGGCGACCTGCCCGATGTGTTCAAAACATGCTGAGAGCGTCTATACAACTGTCAATGTCATTTACAACACAACTGCCATTTTTGTCAACAATAGCTTGGAAATTACACACACTGTCATTGTATTGTACATTCGTCACATATTAATCCTTTCTGAATGATGTTGCACCGTGCTCTGTTGGATACTCTTGATGTGGGAAAATATTTATCTTTGAAATCTTTGAAATCTTTATTTGTCAGTTATTGGATAATGTTTTAACAAAATAGCAGTTCAATCAAATAATCCCTCAGATCTATTTGGTGCATGGAGGTTAATTCCTCCATATCTCTTTGGTACAAGCAGGTTAATTCCTTCACATCAATTGGTGCATAAAGGTTAGTTAATTCTTCATTACGTATGAACAACGCACTTATTAACGTCTCAAAGTTTATCGTACCATGTACTCCCCAACCCCTGGAACAGCTCGTGACTATGTCGTATAAAGACACCATCATGCTAGCAGGACAATGGAGTGTTAATGATACTACCGATCACACACATAGGACGAAATGATCCTCATCTGGGGTGATGATTCCTGACAAAAAAGACCACGCATTCATAAATACTAGTATTATTGGACTAGAAAATGACAAAATTATAGGGGAGGGTCAACCAGTGCATTCGAAAAGTGATTAAGCGTAATTTGAAGGAGGTGTAAATGGTAACTAGGTAAATGGGGCTGATATCAATCTTAAATATTTGTCAAAGTGTCTTTATTCCCTTTTTAACTGCGTAACGTTTTTGCCATTACAGTTCTTCTGAATATGATAACATTTTCATATATCACAAGCCTCATTATCGTTGTCTTCATGATAAGATGACTTATGCCCTGATTAATTTTCCTTAAATTGGTGGTTCTGGTGGCTCAATGATTTTTGCAGCGGTCTCTGGTGCGACAAGAACGGTGTTTAAGTCTTGGCAAAATCGAGCCCAACTCGTTTATAGATCGAAAATTAAGCACCGATGTAGTTTGGTGCATAGTATATATAAAGAAGGTGAAAGATAAATAGAGAGAGGGAGTGAGAGATAGATAAAGACAGAGATAGAGAGAGAGAGATGGAGAGAGAGAGAGAGAGAGAGAGAGAGAGAAAGAGAGAGAGAGAGAGAGAGAGAGAGA
>JAUUEB010507124.1:0-10141 GCA_032362205.1 Clione limacina | reverse complement strand
GTATGTACCTTCTGAACAGTGATTTTTAGAAACCCATCTTACGAGGAACATCTTATGCTAAAGAAAATAGGAGAAAATCCGTGTTTATGATATCACATATTTTCTATATCTTCTCATGAGCATTACATTTGAAATAGGGGTGCGCACATTTTTTACTGTGAACCGTACTTTTTTGACTGTTTCTATCAATGTAAAATGTACTATCAATATCCTATACGATCTCAGGACAGAGATGCAAAAAAATTTGCAAAAGGGAGCAGAAAATGTTATGCATTGTGACTGGGATCAAAGCTGGGGACGAAAACAGACCCCTGGAAGCACACCTTAAAGACAAGATAGGATAAGCTTAGATACGATAAGCCACAACATTATTGTAAAAAAATTGCACATTGTTTAAGTGATAATAAAATGAAATAAAAACAGTGCAAAATAATGATTACATTGGATTGATCGACAATACACAATATGAGCTTTCTGCTCACAACCAAAAATAACTTGTACTGCTCCTATTATGTGAGGTAATTTGCCTATCCAGTATCCATGGAAAAGGCAAAAAAGGGTATTACACGACTCAGGATGTCAATGAGGATTATTATATTAAGATTCGATAGAGATAAAGACGTATTTGTTCAAATAGATTGACAATTATTTTTTTAATGTTAATATAAACTCAAAACGTATGTGAAAGGCTAATTCAAAATATTACTTTTTTTTAACAGACTATTGAACAAATCTTTTCGAAACTTTCGGAGCAGAAAAAGCCACAGGATTTTTTGGAAGCCGAACATACTATTTCTGTGATTTACTGGGCTATGAAACTAATGAAAAAACCTGTAGCATTCAAGAGAACCGTAAGTTTTTGACGTACAAAATTTCGTATATAGAAAATATATGCTATGAAGCTTCACTCGTCAGAGTTTTCGATAACATTATGTCAAGAGGTTGCGTCATTAATTTTCATTCGATTTAAGCAAATTTTCGTTCTGTTGTATTTACAAAATTTGATTTGAACTGTTATCCTATTACATAATTCAATATTTTAAATTAGAAGAACATCTAATGAATGTCAAAACACAGCCTGCACTGTTGAGCATTAACTTGTTTCTTTAAAGAACAGACTTTCCAAGGCCAATAAGCTGTCTATGGTATTTTGTATTGGTATTACTATGAAATTTAGTCAATTCACTGTAATGTCTGTGACCATGTTTCGAAAATGGTTTAACAGACATCCTCATCATCAACTTATTGTAAGTTGTATTTGAACATGGGTTATAACTTACGCCATATGTCGCGATCCAGGGTGTACGTTACTAAAAAGCAGTGTTACCTCGCGAAATGCACACTTTCTGATGGCAGACTTTTCGTTTGTAATTTTAACGCACTCGATATTTGTCGCCATAATTAAACAAAGAAGTATCTCAAGAGTTTTTTTTAAATAAGTCTTGCTTTTTCTCGTTTCTTTTCATGAACAAACATTTATATTTCCAGGATTGTGAACGAGCAGAGTAGTATACTACTTGAGTAGTACTCAAGTATTTTTTTAACTACTTCTACTCTACTCGAGAAATTGCAGAATTTGTTGAGTATTACTCTACTCGAGTAGTCTGTCCACACTACTCAAAGACTATTTTAGTTGAGAAAACAATACATTTTATCATTTTCTTTAATTTTGTTACATGATAATGTAAATAATGCAGTCATCTTTCAATTTTAAACCTTCGAATTTGTTCATTTAATGATCTATATTTTAGTGACTACTCAAAGACTACTCGAGTAGAGTAGCTACTTTACCCAAGTAGTTATCCTTAGATTTTGTTCACTCTACTCAAGTAGTTGAAAATGTCCAACTACTCTACTCTGTTCAAGTAGTCCACCGAACTACTCGACCACAACACTGGTTATTTCACATCTTTTTTGAATTATTCAATTGTAATTTAGATAAATTGCGGGTAATACAGACTGAACACCAAAGAGAAGCACACCCACACAAGAACGATTAAATACTTGCAAAAAACAAAGGTACGTTAAGATAAAGATTAATACACGGAAATTCATAGATCTAAATGGGCACTTTTACACGCAAAGAAAGAAAGACAAAAGAGCACATATGTTATCACAACTAGTAAGTAAACACTAACAAAACATAGCGCACAGGGTAAATGGGGTAGTAATCCACTCAAGTAATACTCGGGTAGTTTGTTCGCTACTTCTAACCAACCGAGTAGTTGCTGGTTTGGATGGGGTAGACATGCTATGCAAACGCCTGTGTGATGCTTTGGAGCCATTCCAACGAGCTTCAAGGAGTATCTGCATAAACGATGAAAACATTGTTTCTGCTGATGCTGCTGTTTTGTTTCTTCTTGATGGAGTATCGAAGCAAAGCGAATATAGTCTACATGTAGCACAACTGCGTGATGCAATTAAAGACAGGATTTTTCGGCGAAGGAGATATGTGCTTGTGGCACTTCTGAAATATTTGCTCAATCCCGATAGTTTTCAAAGAGCAGATCCTATCACAGGAACCAAAGTGACTTAGTCTGCGGAACTCGCCACAGCCAACACTCTGTGCCAAAGACTTTAGATACCCCGTAAAGAAACACCCCTCCTCCTCCACCACCACTCTCAATGGGGAACACACTTAACAAAGCGATTGCTAATACAATTGCTGAACATGCTGGTCGACAGTTGCCCAAGGATTTCTAGTTAGATTTCAAGATTTTCGAGGCAACCAAAAAAACGCACTGAATATTTTGAAATCTCATTCCAAGTCTTGATGACGGCGAAACCTACCTCAGTGGAATCGGAAAGAACATTTTCGATTGGAGGAGGTTTCGCCACCGAAGTCCGCTTAAGGATGAACGACGAGACACTCTCTACTCTGGTGTCTTTGAAAATGAAATTCAAGAAGAACTGATTTTGTTGCATACTAGATCTAGAGCTTTGAGCAAAACGTGTTTCGTTTATCTTGCGCAACAGTCCTGAATCCTGTCTAGGTTTCCGTGAAAACTACATGTTAAACCGTTGATTGTTTCTGGTCATACATATGGGAATACAAGGTCATGCAATAAAAAATAACATTGTTGCATAAAGAACAAGCAATTCAAAATAAGAACACAAAGTCAAATTTTAATTTCAAGTCAAATATCAAATTTAAGATTTAAATCTTAATTTTGACATTGTCATTGACTTTAAATGTTTCGTTTGATATCACAATCCGATTTAACGGTGTCGACAATCTTGAATTCATGCGAAAATCGTTTTTTTTATCATTGGTCAGCCCTACTGGACAGTTCGTTCAAGTTAATTTTTTGGCAAAGGCAAAGCATTTCATTCTGTATATGAACCCGTAGGATCATTAAAATCAAAGTCCGGTTGAGTCCTGGCGATGAAGACCCCCATGGACAATAATAATAGCCAAATTCTACAAATAACATGTCGTCAAATTAGTTTAAAACGGTCGGCTCTAAAGTCCGTCGACGTAACTACTCGGCAATCGCGCACACAATATGTAATATGTCAAATTTTGGGCTCAATTTGTGATGTTAGATGAATAGTCATGATCATAAAAATAGTTATTTGAATATTCACAGGAGACGCTTCGCAACTTTATTGAAACAACTGTAAAAATTTTAGAAGCTGACAACATTGTTGACGAGATCAGACGTTCCAGGAATAGAAACAGGTATGTTTCAAAATATTGTCCCGTTAAAGACTTATGGGAAATATCTTAGTGCTATGAAATCCATCACAGACATTTACAAATTATGCCTAAGTGGGGGTTTTTCCCACAAATTTTGTTTTTGGCAAACAGGGCGTCTTTTCCATAAATGAATCCCAGCATATTAAATAAAACCAACACAGGTTAATAACTTTCAAAAACAATGGTCTAAAATAACGCAATTGGTGTCAAAGTAGGTACTCAAACAACACTAGATAATTATGCGACAAACTAGCCCAGGTGAAAAAAGGGATTCGGGGCTATATTTTCATTAAGGTAATTTGTCCTATGTTTGTCGTGTCTTCTCAGAATAAAGATGAATATGAAGGTTGTTCTTTTTATTTTCGTTTAATCGCAATTATATCATCATCATCATCATCATCATCAACATCAACGTTTATAGTATTTTTCCATACTGCATTGGTTCGACTTTACAATGAAATGAGGTATCTCCAGGTGTCACGGTCCTGCGCTTGTCTCACTTGTAGCCTCATGACTTTTAGATCTTCACCGATGACTTCAGGCCACGCATTTGGAGGGTCGACCTTTTCCCAGGAACCACTAAGGCTTGGATCTTCCTGAGCAAGCTGTTCGGCTGCCTTATCTCAGTGTGTCCAAACCAGCGCAGCCTGCACGCCACAGGAGGACAGTGATTGGGGTTACACACGTCTTTTCTCTCAGTTCCTTTGAGGAGGGGCCACACATCCAACGAATCATCTACATCTGATTTGTGTCGAGCCTATTTCGTCGTCCAAAAAGGAGGGACAGGTCTCACGTTCACAAAGTAGGACGGCCTGCACACAGGCCCTATATATTTTGCCCATCACTTTCAGTGACATAGTCCTCGAACTAAGTAGGGGGAGGAATAATCTATTCTTTTTCCCGCCGCAGCATACCCTTGTGATTGAGGTTGATTCTGCTCTATCACCCACAACTAACATATCTCCAAGGTTGTAGAACTTGTCCACCACTTCGAGTTTGATGATATAAATAATTAAAGCTATCGAAAACCCATTGACATGGACTCAAGATATCTACGTTTAACGATCTGGGAAAATCTCACAAACATATTATTAGAAGACAAGTGGTGGTATGATAAAAACCTGATCGGAAAGTTTCTAAAATAGTCTAGATTACATTAAAAAATATGCACAGTCTTTTTTGGACTTGACTCTCTTGACTGTATCGACTGCTCAGAAGTTTTTTTTCAATATCATACAACCTCTGGTCAAGTTTTATAAAGTTTAAAGTGAATTGAGTATGGATTTAGGCAAATAAAAATAGATTGTGGTAGAACATTTAAAAAAGAGAACACATGGTGGTAAAATCAAAATCCTTATATTATTCGATTTTGCTATCATTCTTGTTATGCTTGAAAAACCAAAATGGCAGAGGTCTCAACAGACAGTATTCTTGTATCATTCTTTATTTTGCCTCCACCGATTGGATTGCTATTGTAAAACCATTAATGTGAAATAAGTCATTTTTTAACTATTTTTAAATGTTTATTGATTCCACGTTTGTTTTTTGTTTTTTTAATTACAATAGTCTATTCTCAATTGTTCATAGATGTAAGTTTTCGAAAGTTGTTTCACTTAGTAAGACAAGTAGGTTATTAAAATACATATGACTCTGAATAAAGAGAACATGTATTGAAAACATTTTGTATGAAATTTTAAAAGTGTTCACACCATGAATTTAGAGGATGTTACAGATTCAAGCTAGAAACATATTAACCAAGATTGAACGTGATATGTCATTTATCAAGACATTCATTACTTGATTTGGAATGTATAATTTATTAACATCAAATTTAAAAAAGGAAAACACTAAATACCGGAAAAGAGCACTAGGTCCCACTGACCGTAGAATTTCTACGTCCAAGATACTGACCGAGTGGGTCGACCAGTTGCCTTTATTAATATTACGCATTACGCAAGCTCGCCGAGGTAAGGCGACGGTTTGGGTTGGGAAGAAGAGAATTGCGTGGATATTAGGGGAAATGTGTGAGAGGGAGGGGTTATCGCTTGCTCGTTGGCTTTGAAATGTTTTCTATATTTTATTATATAAGTAAAATGGCGAAACTGACGTTTTAGCAGCTGATATAATCGAGGTTGTACAAACCCTTGAAATAAACGAAAATGTCAGATTTATTGTTTTATTTATGCAAGAGAGAAATATGAGCTTATAATTAGCTTATTTTATCAAAAGTCGTTTTCTCAATTTGCATAAATCCAAGATGGTCTCTACTTGTAAAATATTTGACTGTTTCTGGCCATATCTTTGGAATCCAAGGTGATGCAATAAATAGTGAATACTTCCTGGCTGAGTTTCCATACCAGATTTATGGCACACGAGTCTGATATCGATGAATCCAACGATATCAAACGAGTCCACATAAGTCTCTTGATGGATTTAGCTGTTGTTTGGATATAATATTACAACAACACCAAAGGGGTACTACTATAATAACTTAAAATGAACATGTAAAAGGAAAATTCGCAAAATCGTATTATATACAGTGTGCAGATTCGGTCAGAAATAATAGAAAAAGAAATATTCAAAATGTCTCTAAAATCCACTTGTTTTCAGAAAGTGTCAAGGTTTAAAGTTGTTAAAGTTGTTACCTGTTTTTTTTTTTATTGAAGATAAATATCAGATTCTGTCAATTACCTCCAAAATACACTGTTTTACTTTGATTATTTAAGAATTGGCTTGAGGAATTCCCCTTCACTTATAGTTAGTTTTTTTGGTCCCGGCTATTTCCTAACGTACTATCAAGACTTTAATAATCGTAGTCCTACGATTATTATTTTTTGAGGAAATTTCACAGCACTACGATGCTTATTCGGGTTACTACGAGTATTAATTCTGAGAAATTTACGGAAAATCAATCGATTTTTTTGAGATACCGGGACTCTATTTTCGTGAATTATACAACCTTAATCTTCCGTTTTGCAACAAATCGATGATACTCTCGCTTAGGGGACCATCTTTCCTTAAATTTTGGGACCAACTTTATTAAAATCGGTTGATATTTGACCAAGATATGATAATTTTAGTACACACATCGACGGTTTTTCGGAAATTCCCGGGATTCCTTTTTCCTGAGTTTTAAGACAGAAACTTCAGCTTTCCAATATATTTATGACACTCCCGCTAAGATGATAATATTCTCTTTTATGTGAGACGACCTTTGTCAAAATCAGTAGATATCTTACTAAGATATGGCTATTTTAGTACACATATTGACGATTTTTTCGGAAATCCTTGTGTTTTCGTTCCGCTCACTACTATTATTCAGCCCACAACTATTATTAAATTTCAGACATTTTTCCAACCACTACTATTATTCCGCCCACTACTATTATTAGGGTGTTAATAGTAATTGACCTCACCTGGTTAGTTATTACGTGAACGAACAATGATTTCATAGTTAATATGTTTTGTTATATACCTGCTCTCCTCTCTTTTACACAGACTTAAATTGTTAAGATCCATTAAAGATTATTGTGTTATGTTTATTGATATTATATATATATATTAGTTCCTAAATTATCAGCTCCTTCAAGCTAGGCATTAGTACCTTTGTGGTCCTAATGTCATGCTTTGAGTCACAAGAATAAGAGAAATCCCTCAATCCCACTCCCTTAGGGAGACAACTTTACCGTCACCGGATGTTCCAAAAGGCAGCGCTAATTCTCTGACTATGGTGGCATTGTTAATTTGTATGGCTACCCTATCGGGCCGAGTATTAAAAGAAGAAGAAGTCAATAGTGTTACTCGTACAAAGGTTGGTATTTGGAACGTCAACATTAACTTATCTAATCCAGTGATTAATACAATGATAATACTATTTTGAAGATTAATCTTTTAAAAGAAATAACAAGCTGTTTGATTGCACTTATAATATTCATTCGATTTCCTTGAGAGACGACACTTCAGTTTGAGAGCCATGTCATTGGTATTTTAAAAGGTTTTAATTAATTTACTGTTTTGTCAGCTATTTACCCGGACCCTTAATCCCCGACCCGGTGCAAAACAATTAACAAATATTGTTTTATCCCGTCTTGGACCTCCACGATCAAGGGTCTGGGGCTATAGATCACACCTTCTACGACAATGAAATGGTAATAACTTAATAAGTATTTGACTTGCTGTTAAACTATCGTTAGTTTTTGTTTTCATAATTTATCCTCTGCCTTGAAAACAAGCTTTCCTCGTTCTATTCTTGGTCTGACGGTATAGATTATATATAATGCCAATCTAACTAACAAAAAGTGGTCAGTCTTACAGGCAATTTAATTCAAATCACAACCGCTTCTTAAAAACGTGCATAAAGAAACGTAGTATCAATTGGTGCAAGGTACCCATGTCCAAAATATCAGTGGAGTATGAAATAAGATGTAAAACAATTGAATTTATGTGTATCAAACTCAAACTCGGTATATATATATATATATATTTCAGGCGGCTTATCATTACAATTCTCACCAACATTGAGCTAATGGACTTAACTGACGTAAGCTTGTTTGTTTTTAGTTAATTTTGTGTTTGTGGTGAACTCTTTGTTGCAACAGGTACACTTTGTCGAAACCGATACAATTCGACAAAGAGTGCTAGGTAAAAAAAAGAACGTGTCGCAAAAAGCAAATTTTGTCGCAAATTGTATTCGCAAAAAGAGGGCTCAGCATGTTTACATTTCAACATTAATGCATTCTTGTTTATGGATTGAAAAGCTTCGAAACTAGGCTTTTAGTCCAGGGGTCTCTCTTATATAAATATATTTGAACCCTGCAATTTTTGAGATCAAGTTGTTTTTGTGCGTATTCTTGTAAAAAAAAAGAGTCCATGGAGTGATAAAGCGTTTTTTCTTTACAAAAATCGTACATGGGCAACTCTAGTCATAGCATAAATTTAAGATTGCCGCCCTTCTCAATATGTAGCCGAATTATACCAATTTTCTTACGTTTATTGATATGAGGTTATCATTGTGGGGTCACACTTTTGTTTGCAAGTCATTTTATAGGTCAAGGTCACCTTTTGTAAATATATATTTAAATTAACTAGCTTTTGAACTACAATATTTTACAGCTTTTTACTTTTATCTGCAAAAAAGAATAAAGGTCATCTTGCACTTTCAATGAAATGTATTTATGTGTGATTTGATTATAAGGAAGCTACGCCTCTGAGATGAAGTCGGGTAGTGCCGACGTGAAGAACTCGCTAGTTAATAAAAATAGAAAAAACTAATAATAATAATAACTAGAAAAATAAGTACTCGTAGAAGGTACAGCCACGCACATCAGACACAAGTACTAGATAACATATAGCAAACAACTCAAGGGCACTAACTAATTATTTTTAGAAGGTCCCTAGAAGAGCATATGTATGTGCAATATGATTTTTATAGCGAGATAAGACTTATTAACTTATATATATATATATACTTAGAAATGACTCGGACATAACGATGTTATTTTTTCTTTGAGTAGAACAGTATGACCAGAAGGAAAATTCGAAGGGTACAAGCAATCATCTGGAAGCCTACGTTTGACTATATTTACACAAGCCTATTTATGGTGAGTTCAGATCTAGTAAGCAATTTTTTATTCCTTTACATCTTTCTTGAATAACCTTAGGATTCAGTTAAATGTGAAGTCGTTTCGTTTCATTTCGACGTCTTCCCAACTGGGAAATCTATAACATTTAAACAATGGAAAATGGAAAATCACTCCCGGCAAACATGGAAAGTAGACTCGAACAGTCGATAAGTTCTCGAGTTATGAGGTCAAGCTTGACCGTGACATCAACAAAACAATAATTCACCACTGATAAGGTCAAAAGATAAATTTGTTGTATCTTAATTTTCAGCACATCTAAACATGTTGCCATAACACGTCTGAAACAGATAGAAATTAGTTACTTTGTTTTTTTTTCTTTTGTGAAAAAATGGCCTTTTCTCGACACCAAGATTGGTGTAGAGTATGTGACGCTGCTCGTTTGTCCGTGTGGACGATAACTCAAGAAAGATACAACTCATTGCCGTAAAATCTTGTAGGATGTTGTAAATCTACATGATAAACAGACCTGGAAAAATGCATTTTTTCCCGTCAATCAAATTTCAAATAGGAAATATATATGATATGTGATATATTACTGAAAAAACATTTAAAACGAGCATCATTTCTACTTTCTACATGAAGGACAAGGCTGACTCTGTTCAGTCTGTTTATCATTGTGGACACTTTGTGCATTTTTGATCTTACGTCAGAGGTTGTAAAGTGCCATGCCTCTCCTGTGAAATACAAATTGAGGGCTTGACTCACTACGCTGTCACATTTACAAATGACCGGGACATTCAAGTGAATAATAAGTTCCTGACTGATGTCATTCACATGTTTCGTGTTGGTTGATGTTTTT
>JAUUEB010507102.1:0-10141 GCA_032362205.1 Clione limacina | reverse complement strand
AAACTTCCTCCACTCATCTCTGTCCTGAGCAAGCCATCGCAGTTCATTCCATGTCTTTCCGGCTTTCTTCCTCTCATTTTCCTTTGTCCTTCTCCATGTACCTTGTGGTCCTTTAGTACGTCTCTTTTCCTGAGGGTTCAATGTAAGAGAAATCAAGGGATGGCAAGACCTGCTCATGTGAAGGACGTGACGAAGCCATTTCCATCTTCTTCTATTGACCTCTTCCACTATGGGATTTATGCCTGTACTTTTTACAACTTTTTGTTGGTGACCCTAAGCTCCTACCAAATATGTAGTATTCTGCTGAAACAACGTCCCCCTAAAACCTCTCAACTTGCTTTCTGTTCTCTGGGTAGTTCTTCAAGTTTCTGACCATACAAAAGAACAGAGCGAACATTTGATTTGTATAGTTTCAGTTTAGTGGTAGTTGATATTTCTCTTGAATTCCATGTATTTTTACAAAACTTTTGTAGTAATTTGTCCTGGGTCAAACCGTAGATGATTTTGTTACTTTTATTTTCTTCATTCTCAACCCAAAATCAAGTGAAAACAGCTAAACAATCCTTTGTAGCAATGTGTCCCTTAGTTGTCCTTGGCTATACATTCGGTCACTCTTGATACAATTAACTTTGAGATCAGAAATATTATTCTTAACATTGTTAATACTTAATAACTTTACACTAGAGTTCCATTCTTTTAGTATTATCAAAACAATACTTTTATTAATGATAAGGCGTCATTGCATGGTAGTCTAGCATGCCTTTTTCATTGTTAAGGGTCATCATATCATCCATTGACATTAAATGATTTACCGACAATGTTCCAACTTAGCACCTAAAGCAGTTTAGTCTCAACAAAAATGCATTTTCATCAGGCTATCTAATTATGGTTATGCCCTTGTATATTTAAAAGATATCACTTTAAATTAGAGATACATCAAATTATGTAGTTTAATAATTGAAACAGCTTTAACGCAAAGCATGTCTTGTTGCTATATAAACCTTATAAGAAAGAAATCAGTTGCTACCAAAAATACCCAAAGATACTGCTATCACATAGTTACTGTGACTAGCAACTTAGTGAGCTAAAAAATGCCTCGGACCAATGTTGCAAAGATACTGCAACCTCTACTCTTGAGATTCATGACATTCAACAAAAAATTGATACAAATGTTATAGAGAACAACTTATAAGATAACTTATCTTGTTTTCAGTGTTCTTTTAACTTGATAAAATGATCATCAAACCCCTGACATAAAACCACATTTCTTGTTGTGTCTTACTGGTTGTCAGTTTTTTGCAATACTCAGTTCAAAGTATTTATTTACATTGAATCATAGTTCAAATTAGTTGTTTGCAACTGTGTAGCGGCTTATTTTGTAACACACTACCAACAGTTTTTAAATACAGTGAGTTCCATTCAGGTACCGATTATTATTATATTGATTGTGGTAAATATGTTCACATTTAGCCAGCAATACACAATAATAAATGTAAGGTACGCTACTCTTTCTTACCTTTTTGAAAGACTCACTTAATTAAATGGCGGAAACCTTGTAAATGAACTTAGTGTAAGTCTTACTGCATCTTTAAGTCATTTTCTCCATATTCTAGAAGTAATTTTGTTTATCCAAGTAAAGTGTAACTAGTGACTTTTGGTATGCAACTAATGACCCCAAAAACTTGCAGTATCTTTGGGTATTTATGGTAAGTCAAATGTCCTTCTCATTGCCAAGAGATGTCATATACTCTCAAAAGCATCTTAGCTCACTTCGAAATACACAATTTCTCAAATGCATTGGATGAGGTTATCATTGGTATGTTCAGTAAAAAGGTGACTCGTAGGAATACCTTCAATTTTACAGTTACTTAAAAAATAGTGCAATTAAATTCTATGACAATATAATATGACATCAATTAAACAAACCATCTTTTCTTTTGTAACTGTACAATTTAAAGAGGGAAAATATTATTGCCAGCTAGCTAATGCCCTGCTTGACTAATTATTACTATTTCATCCCTTTCCTACAATTGTTGGCCTTTATTAATCACGACATAGTGTTTAAAGTGTATTTGGAAGGAAATCGCATTAAGAATTAGATCTTTGTGTAGCTGAATTCATGTTCTTATATACATTTGTATATATTTTTTTCAGATTTTTGGGACCAACTGATTTCTCAATAACAGACTAACAGAACCATTGTTATCTCCATCAAGACGTCAAAGTCTATCATCTTTTGATTTCTGCTTTTGACTAAACAGGATGTTTGGTTTTATTCAAACTATAATTCTTTGACGTTCAAACATTTCAGTTTTGGTTAAATAATGGAAAACTGTGTTGATTATTCAAACAGATTAAATGAGAATTGCAAATCCTCTTTGATCAAGCAGGAACCAGGATTATTAAGCTTTGAAAATGATAATGTAAATCGATGTCAACCATCAACTGAAATTAATATGTTTATATGTACAAATGTATCAAAAACATCAGTTCCTGTGATAGAAATCAATGACTTTGATAAATCACAAGATCTTTATCAGAATAAAAGAAAATTGTTACATCCAACATGGACCCATAAGGAAGAAACAAAACTTATTTCAAATAAAGAAGCTTATACATCTCATAGTTGTGATATTTGTAAAAGATCGTTCAATTACAAACATCATTTAAAAGAGCATATGTTGGTTCATGATGGATCAACACCACACAGTTGTTCTGTTTGTGAAAGGCGTTTCAAGCGAAAAAGGGATTTAACAAGACATATGTTGATTCATAGTGGAAAATCAACACACATTTGTCATATTTGTAAAAGATCATACGGATGCAAAAGTAATTTGATGGACCATTTGTTGATTCATAGTGGAATAAAAGGACACAGTTGTCATATTTGTAAAAGATCTTTTAAGCGCAAAAGTGATATAACAAGACATTTATTGATTCATACTGAAACATTACCACACAGTTGTCATATTTGTAAAAGATCGTTCAAACTAAAAAGTTATTTAGAAAAACATATGTTGATTCATGAAGAAGGACGATACAGTTGTCTTGATTGTAATAGTTCCTTCAAGCGAAAAAGTCATTTACCATTTCATATGATGATTCATACTAGAGAGACACCACACATATGTAAAGTCTGTAAAAAACAATTCAATTACAAAGCTAACTTAACACAGCATATGTTGACTCATACTGAAGATAGACCACACAGATGTCATATTTGTAAAAAATCATTTAAAGAAAAGCGCGCTGTAAAAAGACATATGGTGGTTCATACTGAAATTCTGAAAGAGGATTGCAAACCCCCTTTGATCAAGGAAGAAACAGGATTATTAAGCTTTGAAAATGATTATGTATGTCAACCAACTGAAAATAATGTGTGTGACTGTACACATCTGAAGAAAGAAACAATTGTCAATCTAAGCATTGACAATGATATTATATATCAACCATTAACTGAAACAAATGTATGTAAATGTACAAAACTGAATAATGACACAATTGTCAATTCAAGCACTGGCAATGACAATGTATATCAACCATCAACTGAAATAGATTCATGCGTTTGTACAAATATAAAGAAAGAAACATTTTTTAATCTTAGCATTGTCAATGACAATTCATCAACTGAAATTGATGTCAATCTTACAGATGTAAAGAAAACACTAGCTTAAGAAACCTCTCTTCCTGTAATAGAAAATGAAGACTTTAATGAATCACAAAATCTTCATCAGAACACACACAAAATGTTACATTCAACATGGGCCCTAAAGGAAGAACTAAAATATATTTCCTCAGCTTAATTATCGACAACTCGCCAGCATCTTCCAACAAGATGGAGCTCACACTAAGGCAGGCACTTGATCTTCACTTTCCTGTGAGAGGAATATGCAGTGATATACCTATCACATATCAACATTAAGACTTTTTTCTGGAGATTCATTTTCTTGATCAGTTTTGCTGTCATGTTAAGCTTGGCTTCATCAACAAAATGTAAAGATAATTTTGTTTACATTTTTCTTCTCTATTATTTATGCTGTAATAAGAGTTTGCAATTTTAGCTTGTTTCCTTTCAAACAGTTAGATTTTGAATATTTTCTTAATTCATAATTTTTGTCAATTACATAGTGATCAATGGTCAGGTATGAACAAATCATATACCAAACAAAACTGCAATATTTCTTCTAGAATATTTAAAAATCAAAGTTTTTATCTTTAAAATATTTCTCGTAATCTAAGTTTAGTTTTGGGTCATTAATAAAGACACCCTGTATGTCTCCCTAAACTTTCCTATTTTGCTTGGTATTCCCCAAACTCATGACAATTTTTTTTAGATCATTGACATTTTTTACTTGTAGAAGTTGTTTTTATGTGCACCTTTTTGGTATGAAGTCTCTAAAAAACTTTGAGCTTTTAAAAATAGTTGTACATTTTATGTATACACATATGGCTTAATTTTTCTTCCCAATTATTTTGACAGGTGTTCGATTTTGACTTCATTTTCTCTTTTGATCCAAAAATAAGTTTTTTATATGAAGGTTTATTTGTGGGAAGTTATAAAACTCTGAACAATGTGAAACCTCTCCATCCTTTATTTTGTTATCACCTGACTAAGCTGTACCAGGTTTATCTTGAATTAATGTTTAGCCTATTAAGATGCTCTTTGATTTGACTGCGCCATGCCATGCCGTGATGTATTTTAAAGAAGCAAAACCTCACTGGATTTTGAAGATTTTTTGACAATTATTGTTTCTATTATCAAGAAATGTATCAGGATCATTTGGTTCACAAGTCACAAAAAGTATTTTTTTTATTGGTAATATGAATCTTCTAATATATGTTCAATGTGTCACTGACTGAGCTTTCTTTGTGAATTTTCACGTGACTTTTAAGCCATGCAGTCATAATTAAAATCAGTCAATCACAGTGCCACTAACTGATACAACAAACCACACAGAGCAAATGGTATGAGAAAATAACAGATGGCCAACCTTACTTGGGCAATACTATAGGTTTTGTCTTATGTTCTCGTACGCGCTTAATACAAGTGCAATTTTGTATAAGTTTGCATATTTATAAATGTCTTGTCAATATCTTTCTTATGACATTTTATTTGTTGATTTCGAACACTTTAAACATAATTCAAGAAGGAAAAAATATTATTTTAATATGTGACTTCATCAAAACTTCAAAGGATCATCATATTGTCGCTAATACATCTTTATTTTATTCAATTATTCTTTTAATTGATAAAACCTACCCTTAGCTTTATTTCAAGACCATATTTGTAAAAATTGGACAGAGACAAAGCCATGTTTAGCTTTGACAATATTGCCCAAGGAAGCACTTTCCTCAATAGATTTCATCACAAGCCTTGGAAACAGCTGTCATTCTTAAAGCACAAAAAAGTGATCAAACTGAATTAACTTTACTTGCTTTTGCTTAACCAAAATTAATTCTATTTTGTTTCAGGATATTTGTTTGAAATAATATTTCGATTTAAGAAATATATTTTAATCATACAAAGTGGGATATAGTAAGGCAGTTTTTACTTTTTTGGTTATTCCAATTTTTTTTATGAGTGAATATACCTGTAAGTTATTTTGCGCACCAACATTATGCAACTGTAATTCCAAGTTTCTTGATAATTTTCAATCCCAAATAATGTCAAATGGAGTTCAGATTGTTTTGAGGTATTATTGCAACACAAAGATAATACAAAGCTGTGGGCTCAGATTATCATGTTGTGTAACACATCCATATATATCCAGCCGTGTCAAAAGATAAGACTGATTTTTTAAACAGTGTTATTTACTAAATTATATATAAGTGAATCCAATTTTGTTATAGCGGGTCAAAAACTCATAACTTCAATGTTACACATGTCCATTTCAGAACCTACTTTGATAAAAGAGGCCTCAGTAATGAAACTAATCAATTAGTTTTGATTAGATGATAATAAGAAGAGGGGGGTCTATCCAATCATCTCTCGATAGGTTTATGTCAACAACGCATAAAGTCATCCTAAAATTGTGTCTTCACTGAGAGCTTTTCCCTTACTTCACCCTGTTGCATTTATTTTCTATCTCAATGATTTGTTTTGGCATTGTGATATTCCCTTCATGTAATAAGTTTTGGCTTATGTGTTGGACAAAAGTTTCATTCAATTTTCTATTTCAATGATTTGAATTGGCATTGTGATATTCCCATAATTTAATAAAGTTATTGGTATTATTTTTTATTTTATGTGTTGGACAAAAGTTTCATTTTATTTTATTCATCAATGATTTCAATTGGCATTGTGATATTCCTATAATGTTATTAGGTGTTGGCTTATGTGTTGGACAAAAGTTTCATTTAATTTTCTATTTCAATGATTTGTATTGGCATTGTTAGTTAAAATAATGCAGAGATAGCAGTGCTGTTCCTGTAGTGCTAAATTTTGGACACTGACCAATAAAAATCTCAAATGTCCGATCGATTGCAACCAGACAGAACAAAATGTCCGATACAACCAAGCTATAGCGGACAAATGTCCGATTCAGCGTTGGCAATGCGGACAATCGCGAAATGTAGGATATGAATTAAATAAATTTCTACCATCACAAACACATATAGATATAAACCACGACCTTCACCGAACCCGGAATGGTGTTTACCCTCTTCTTTCTGATCCCACAGTGGCTCTCAAAAGCACCATTTAGCTTCAATTATTCAAATTTTTTTTGACCCCTTAACATAGCTCTAAAATGCACCATTTACCTTTCTTTTTCAAAATGTACCCCGAACCCTTTCAACATAGTTCTAAAATGCACCATTAAGCTTCTTTCCCAATTTCCGACCCCCCTTAATATAGCTCTAAAATGCACCATTTAGCTTCCATTCCCCCCTTAACATAGCTCTAAAATACACCATTTAGCTTCCATCCCCCCTTAACATAGCTTTTAAGTACACCATTTAACTTATATTTTCAAAATTGTCCCTGACCCCCATTAGCATGGCTCTAAAATGCCCAATTTACCTTCCAATTTTACCCGGATCCATAAGGTGTGTTTTCTGCTTCTTTCTCTGATGCCACAATGGCTCCAAAGTGCACTATTTAGCTTTCATTTTTTAGATAATGTGTCCACGCCCCCCCCCCCCTTTGTATGCACGGCTTTTTAAAATAAAACAATAAAACAATAGTATTGAAGGACTTTACATATCACTTGTGTAACAAACCTTGTTTCCACATTGATACTAGTTATAGTGGATGAAGTATACTGACAAGTTGTCAATAGTCATTTTGATTTTTTTTTTAAATCATCAAAGAAATATTTTTTTTGAGCTTTAAAAAAGATTCAAAAATATTAAGAAAAGAAAGAAACTAAGAAATGAATCCACCATCGGACCCGGAATGATGTTTTTCCCCTTCTCTTTCTGATCCCACAATGGCTCTCAAAAGCACCATTTAACTTCAATTTATCAAATTTTTCCTGACCCCTTAACATAGCTCTAAAATGCACCATTTACCTTCCTTTTTTCAAAATTTACCCCACACCCCTTTTAACATAGCTCTAAAATGCACCATTTATATTTTCCCAATACCCCCCCCCCCGTATTAAAGCTCTAAAATGCACCATTCAGCTTCCATTTCTCAAAATTTCCCACCCCCCCCTTACATAGCTCTTAATTACACCATTTAACTTCTATTTTAAAAATTGTCCCTGACCACCATTACATTCGCTCTAAAATGCCAAATTTACCTTCCATGTCTTAAATTTTTTCCAGACCCCGTGTAGCTCTAAATGCACCATTTATCTTTCAATTTTCCCTAGTGTTTCCTTTTTCTTTTTCTGATCCCACAATGGCTCCAAAATGAAGTATTAAGCCTCAATTTTAAATGATTTGCCACGACCCCCTAACATAGATAAAATAAATGCACCAATAAGATTCAATTTTTTTTAATTTGTCCACGACGTCCTTTTAAGTGGTTCGATAGCAATGTGCTTTGTATGATATGAGCGGCTTATAAAATAAAACAATAGTATTGAAAACCTTTAAATATCACTTGTGTTACAAAACTTGTTTGCACATTGGTACTTGTTATAGTGTATGAAGTATACTGACAAGGTTTCAGTAGTAATTTTAATGTTTTAATTTTCAAAAATCATCAAAGAAATTTTTTCAAACGTTGAAAATCATTCCAAAATAACACTTAAATGCACTATTTAGCTTCCTTTTCATATTTTTCCACCGGACCCCTTGTATAACTCGGACTTAGTTACAATTTTCTGACATATAGAACAAGACTCTCCAAGAAATGCTTATTTTGAAATGTCAATCTCAAATATTTTCCAAGAACTTTGCAGCCCTGTATCCCTTAATAAAAATGTGCATAAATCAGTTTAAATCTTGCCTAGCGTCCCTTTTTATTTCAAATGTGTATATGTCAGAGTAGAAAACGATATTTCTCCTAGACACTTGTGTTCACTTAAATAAGAAAAAAGTATCTTCAAGATGCAATTTGTATCTGTAATTTTTTTCGGGGACCGTACCACCATAGTAAATGTATTATGTTTATAGCAAAAAGACACGCAACTTGGGACATTTGCAGACGAAAAATTCGGACAACAATTCGGGCAATTTGTGCACCCCCCCAAGTCAAATTTGAGCAGGTAAGCTTATGCTCTCAACTGCGTTGATTTTTAAACATACAGCTTCCTTCACGCATTTTTTGCATTGCTGTATACAATTTTCAGAATGTCCTATTTAATTTTGTCCTTTGGTCAAAAATGTCAGGCACAGCACTGCTTAAATAATAACAACTTACAGTTATAATCCCCGAGTTCATTTGTTCAACAGTTTGACTTCACGTTTTTGAAATAGATATTTTTACATTTAACATTGAAGTATGTTATATTTGTCAACTTACTTCCAGTAACTGTTGTAACAAAAATCCTGAAATAAAACGCTTCAACATCAAAATTCAAAATTTTTCTGACTGCGATGGTTTGATAACAAAAAATCGAACTGGTTATAAGATAAAGATATAATGTATATATCGTAGCGCCAGTGATGCTGATGGAAATCAAACCTTGCAATATTTTATCTTCTTTTCAATAGTCGTTACTCATTTTCTATGTTTTTTCTTTTTGTTATAACCATATATACTACAACATAAAATAAGACTATCTATCAAACAATTTTGAGTAGTTTATATTTATCACTGACTAAAAAGAACATTATGTAAGGTTGATAATTGTCCCCTCTTTCGACACCATACAAAATGACTTGTACGAAAATAATCGGCTTTCTCTAAACTAATCTCCGTGTCACATGTGAACAAATAAAGATTTTGTTTTAATCTCTCACCGGGGAGTCTGTGTTAGGACAATTATCGTGTGTTTGACAAGTGTGGTTCCTTTTGATTGTTTCATTTTTAACATCGACTATTATATCGATAACAAAAAGCTGATATCGATCAATAGTAAGATGAGGACAAAAACGGAAGCAAAAGTAAAATTATTCCCCGATCACAATTTGTGTCTCGGGGTATATTTTAGTTATAAAGCGTTTAACCTATTTTATCAATTTGTGAGTTGTATGGAAGTGTCGTTCATGTTCTTAAAACCTAAATAGATATTGAATATTCTGTCAATTTTCATTAAGCGTAATAATAGTGAGTTGCATGCGTCTGATACTAAGTCAAAAGCATGTAAAACAAATATAACGACATTCAATGATTTAATATTTCGTATGTAATAATTTTGTTTTTATTTTTACCCTCACGATGTGGACTGTCTTGATAACAATTGAAAAATGTATCTAAAAATACACAAGAAAGAAGATGTTATTGGGCACTCATAAATTACGAGAGATTAGCAAAAGTCTCAATAGAGATTACCATGTAAGTCTTAGATGAATAAATGAAAAAGGGTGAGCTGATGTTGTTAACGGTAGCCCTAGACGCACAGGTAATAATTAACTGTACATGCTCATTTGGTTCATACCAAATCTTTAAAAGGCTTTAAAAAACATAAAGGAAACACATACATGAAAGCATTTTGAATGGTTTGAATACAAGATATCACATTATATGTCATAGTCCGGCACCGAGACCCCAGTCGCAATTTTAGACTATATAATATTGTTGTATGGG
>JAUUEB010507091.1:0-10142 GCA_032362205.1 Clione limacina | reverse complement strand
TTATCAACTCATTTCATCTGACCTTAAGCTATGATCGATATTTGAAAAAAAAACAATTTTGCAGTTCGAGGAAAGAGTAGGTAAGAATCAATGAAGATAAAAGCTCTACAAAGATCGATTGTAACGGAAATTAAATTATAAATTTCCCAATCTGATTTTCGATTTCTATCGAAATCTCTTAAAAGAACGGCCTCCTAAAAAAATACGTCGTACTTAAAAGAACGTCCCACTTAAAGAAGGTTCTGCTTAAAGAACGTTCCGCTTAAAAAGTTAGAAAAAACTGAAAATGCACATGTTTATTTTTCTTGATAATAATGAAAATTGTTATCTTATTATTATAAGAAAAGTAGTTTCGACAGAGAAGTATCTTCGTAACCTATCTTTATTTAATTCCCCACTATAATTATTTGAGTTATTTCTAGTTAGGCTCGGTATAATAAAACAGACTATTCAAGTTCTAACTGTCGCGTTTGTTACAAAAAAGTTTGGTTGACTAATTATAGATAAGCTACTATTTTAAAGGCTCGTAAAAAGAAATAGTTCTGGAGCTTTTATTCACCCATAATGGCGCCTCGAAAGTAAATGGAACATACTTATTGTTTATAAGATAGCGCTTTATCGGCGTGTTTGCTGATTCAAAGTGCCTCACCAATAATCAGATTTATTGAAGTGGGTAGTGATTTCAGATTCTAGCGTCTCTTGGAAAAATCGTCGCAGCGAGCTAGCATGCGTGAAAACATCTTATACCGGCTGAACTGCAGAATCTGCGAACAGTCATGCACAACGCCGTTAGCTGACCATCTCGACGCCCCCCCCCCCCTACGCACGCACCTTCATCTGCCGACGAAATCCAATGGAAACTAGATAGCGTATTCCAAAATTCAACATGACCAGAAGCCCTACATTCTTCAAACAGGCACCAAAGTTATCTAATAAATTGCCAATGATAACACGCTATTTTGATTTTGTTTGCGAATGCGTAACCCTTGATAGAGTTGCAATATTTGGTGAAAAGTAAAATGACCGCCGTCATCTATCATCAACTCAGATAGATACCATCAATGGGGTAACATTGTCTCTTGGAAACAATATTATAGAAACTTAATGAATTTATTTTAAATAATATTGATTTTAATTGAATATCCAAAAAATAGATCAGTTATGACGTTCTTTGCGTTTACTGTAACCAGAAGTTCTAACTTTGTAAGATTCACATTATTTTTAATTTCGAGGATGGGAAATCGAATACTAACGTAGGAAGGGGGTTAAATACTTTCCCCTTTGCTCGTACTCGTTTAAAGATCGATATCGTTTAAATTTTTCGACGAATAAAGCTCAATAAGCTCTTATCATGAACCGAAGTCCTTGTCCACATATGTCGGTGATCACCGCGTGGCTCTCTATTGTTGGCATGTTGATCGGTTGTGTGTCAATCAAATATATCGATCTCAATTAATGCAATTGATAACCACTAAATTAACGAACAAGGTAAAGCCGCAGCTTAACTTGTAATCAGCTTTCTCGCGCAACAGCAAGCGAGACGGATGACCCGCCTATTGACCATCACATGGTATGTGTGACGAGAGGCGAGGGATGACAATTCGTGGGTGAGTAACAAACGGTCCGTATGTATATAGCTCACAAAGATTTTTTACTCACATATAGGTTTTTACCGACATAAATATCCATTTTAAGACGATTTTATTGAGACTTTGGATCGTGATATTGTGACAAAAAGAGAGTTTACCCCGAGACATCGTGATAAAAAAGGGAGTCGAACTAATTTGGTAAAGATAACGAAAGAATCGTGACATGATACTATACAGCTTACTTCTATATTGACATGAGAATGAGGAGAAGGCAAAACTCAGTCAACAGAACAAATTGAATAAGGTCATTTTTGAAATAGGAATATTCTACTTAATGAGGGAACAATAAATATGTTGGCGTAGCCTTCGTATAAAAAGGACATACTGAAGGTCATGATTAACGTGTAGTCATATTACGCAGACTACTGACCTGATGGGGTCATGCTTGTAGGAGAGAGCCGGGAATAAACACTATGACACAAGGTTATAGAGGCAAATATTGCAATGCCGCGGGGTTATACGCAGATATTGCCATGCTGCGGGGTAACTGACTGCTACACACCTTGGAACCCAGATTTTCGGCGTTTGCCCGGATGTAACTCGCCAAAACTGGTTAGACAAACCAATTCGTCCGCAGTAAACATCGCTTTTTGTGTAATGCTTAGGGACTGCTCACATATTACGTAATCAAAATGTTGCCCATTGTGTCCCCCTCCCCCTGTAAGCATTTTGGCCAAATATTGACGGGTTTTCCTTCTTTAAAATCATAGTCCGTAATCAATGTCCAGACCCCCCCCCCAACTTATTACGTAGTATGTGAACGGTCCCTTACAGTAATGCAACTATTAAAACTGTTATATTTGATATACCCTTTTTCAACTACATCGTCCATCGGGATAAGTAGTGTAGTAGTTAGCATGTTGGATTGCTATTCCATATGACCCTAGTTCGAATCCTGTTCGAGTCTAATTTCAATTTTCTTAAGTTGTAGAATAAGAGATTATCTGTAGACAAGTGACGTTTCACTTTTCTTAATATACAACAGTCGACTTTGTTTGCCGAAACGCAAAAGTCTGGGTTCCTGGAGGTGTAACCCCGCGGCAATGCAATTCTTGCGTTATAGAGAGCAATTTAACATGTACAAGTTCAAGGTCATTTCTATGTTCACATTTCTTTTCCATTTCGTGATATGTTATTTCCGATACATCACACATTTCATAATAATCTATCCCTTATCGATCATTGTTATATCCGGTAAATTTGTATTTTTCATATTCGATATATAATAACCTTGTATCTTGACACGTTCCTTCCTTAATACGTGCTTGTTTGTTGATTTGTTGCTATTGCTTTTTTCCTACGTCATTAGACATCACGGTCGAGCATTTCAGATGATAAATTATTTCAATTCCCTTGATCACCTTCTCTCAATTGACAGGGAAACATACACACGAGAGAGAAAGAAACGATCTAAATAATCATATCCTGTCGTGATGTGGTAATTTGTCGTTTTTCAGATACAAAAGTGTTACGAAAAATCAGACCTGTGACGCTTAGTAAAGCCATGCCACTTGTATCAATGAAACAGGATGTCATCTCAAATGCGTCCTGTGTATGCAATTATGAGTAATAAACAGCAGTGCTTAATCGTGTAGATTTGATATTATTTTAAGGTACAATATCCCCAGCGGCTTGCGAACTAAACAAGCCTTGAATTAGATTATGTGCAATACCTGCCTTGAAAAGACTGACATTATCATTAATGTTTGACCCCAATAAAAGAGTTTTTATTTCATTTCTATTTCAATAATCATTTTACCAATTTTTTTGTCAACTGCCATCCTTTACAGTAGAAACAAAAGTTTCTACTTAAATTTAAATACGTAAATTAGGCTTCGAATCTGCAAAATTGATAAACGATACTTTATCTGCCGAATCAAGAGTCGAAATACTTCATCGTCAAATCCAGTAGCATATGTATAATTATTCGTTGACACTTTGAAATGAACTGTATTTAACGCATTTTCATAAGATTTAAGAGGTTTCCAATAATCAAACGTTGGAAATATCGATTATGACATCAATTAAGTCAATTATTATCATCTTTAAAATTACCGAGTTGTTTATTGACTGGAGCACAATATTGAATTTTCTGTTGTTTGTTTTAGATTAAATAGTTTACTTCACAACCTCCGGTTTACGTAAAACTTTTTGGATTGTCACGTTTTCCTTGGCTCTTCCCTTGTAATTTTTAGTTGTCGTTATTTTTGTAATATTTGCAAGTACCATTTGAAAAGAGTATGGTAGAGCATACTCTACAGGGAAGTAAAAGTTATTTGCGACATTAAATATTAAATTGAAAATTATTTCACAAACTAAAGTCGTGTGATTATTTTGAATTTGGATCTTTTAAAAGTGTAAAACTAGTTAAACTTAATGTTGTACCAGCTTGATTTTTTGTAAGAAAAGATGAAGTGAAACTTCCAGACAAATAGGTTATAATAAAAAAAAAATAAAGTCACTCACCTAAACCTAATTTTTGCGGGAAAGAATGATTTTGTCCAAAATAATTCGGTTTACAGTTTTTTTCGAAAATAGCATGACAAATAATTTAGACCTGCGACGGTTAGTAAAGCCGCACCATTTCCCTCCCACCATTGAATTCTATATCACCAGTCACACATAACACATACCTCCATCTTATCTCCTTCTAGTTCACAGTGTGCATTCTTAAGATGTTCTTGGGCCTCTTTATTTATACCCCATTAAGAAAAAACGCAAAACTTTAAAAAAAAATCTATTTAAATTTTTAATAAAAAAGATGTGCGTGAAAAGAAAGTGCACGGAAAATTGCTAAAAAATGGGCGAAAAATAATACAAAAACAATGGAAAAATAATACAAAAACAGTAGATGCAAAAAAATGGTGTGCAATATCCTGAAGTTTAAAACTGCGTTCATTATGAAGCATTTTTTACGTTACTATAATGTGTAATATTTCGGCCTCGCACGACCGTCTTTAGATTTTCTTGGCGACAAAACGAACGAACCAGACACAGGATACACAGGATACACAGGCTCTTGTTGAAAGCAAATTGCTCCGCGCGTGGCTTTCAAAAAGATGACGACAATAATACCAGCTTAAACAACAAAAACAAAAACAAAAACAACAACAAAAACAACAACAAAAACAACAACAACAACAACAACAACAACAGCAAACAGCAAAAACAACAATAACAACAACAACAATAACAACATCAAAATAACAACAAATACAAAATAACAACAACAACAACTCTAATTTACAACAACAACAACAAAACAAACGCTATATATGACAATATATTGTTATTGCCAAGCTAAGGAGGTGACTACTGTATTAGTCAATACTTTGGGGACTTCAATATTTGTTCAGAAGACAGTTTTAAGAACCTTTTTGTTCTCATTTGTAAAAATACAACATTCCTTTATTTGATGACGTCACGATTAAACTGGTAGTCAACCTGTGCAGGTTAATTTTTTGAACATTCATTTTCTATGACCAGATACCCTTAGAAGAAATAAAACCATATCCGGTAGATTCCTGAGTGTATTAAGCAACATTTATTTCCAACCCGACTATGGGGCTGTCCGATGTATCACCTTTCTGATCTTTGATTAGGATGAACTATTGTATTTCACTGCAAATTTGCTTCGGGTATAGCACTTCTCGATGCTCTGCGGTGCTGAAATTAAAAATGGTTATTAGTGATTGAGATTTTTTAATCAAAATTGTCCAAATTTATTACCGTAAACAAACTTGATAATTATATCATGAATCATCGCATTCAAAGTTGTAATTTTGTTCATGCGTAAATTGAAAATATGCACTCAATTTATTCTGCTTAACTTTTCAACTGTCACCGGTCTCATTTTTCCTATATTTTCGTGCATATATGTTGTCAATGGCAACATAAGTCAATAAACTGAATTTAAATTCAATTTAAGTGATTATCTTCTTACGATAAAAGCCTTGTCCCTTAACAATATCTCATCATGTTGTTATCCCACATTATATTTTATTTTGTTATTTAGTTCGAATTCAATACGAAATTCAAGATATGAAAACGTATAGTTTTGTTAAACCACTAAGTCATTATTGTAAATGATTACAATAGATATAGTTTTTTAATGTTCTTGCTAAATACCGGTTGTATCCCTTTTATTTGACCGAACAAAGGGTTATTGTGTACTTGACGCATCTTCGTTAACTTATTGAGATATTCAAACGAGCTGGCGAGTTACATACACTGTCGTCCAAAAATAAGTATATAACTTTTTATTTTGCTATATTTCGTATTTGTGTTATAACTGTTCTAAACGTAATGTCTTATTGTAACAATATCTTTTGAATAAAAAACTAAAACAAAGATTAATAACTAACAAAAGAAAATAACTTTATTTGACTTAAAAGATACATAACCTCTGAAAATGAAAATCACAAAAGTCAATAAACTGTTGTCCAAAAAAGGTATACACTTTTGTTTTATAAATAAAAATGTAACCAGATGGACTAAACAGTTGATATTCAATAAATGGGAAAAAAGTATTTTTGCAAACCATTCATTAAAAAAACAAGTGCTTTCAACAACAGGATCTTCTTCTGCACGTGAAAATGTAAAAACATCATTTTTGTAATTTTTCCCCAGTCATTAAAAAAGAGTAAATTTGAAAAACTTTCACTCGCTGGCGTACAAATGAAGCAGTCGTGTTGCACACGCAGTCACTGTGACCTCCCAGCTTAGTTGTTATGGCGACTGTTGTCAGCGTTACTGAGTGGTGAACGCTTTGTACGCCAGCGGGAAAGAAGTTTTCGAATACTTAGAATTACTCCTTTAATGGGTCCTAGCGGTGTAATCAAGAGAGAACAAAAACATGTGACTCCGGCTTTTTGTAGCCATTGACTTAAACTTGTTGATGTGTACAATAAAAGTACAAAAAATCATGTTTTGCATATGTACGTGCAGAATATGACCCTCTTGTTCAAATCATTTTTTTTTTAATGAATGATTTTTAAACAATTTTTACGTATTTAAATTTCACATGCGTTACGTGCGCGCTCAGGTCATTTGAACGCCAGCGGAGTTAAAAGTTATAAAATTCTTGATTTTGATCTTTTTTCAATCAGTTCTAGTGGTGTAACCAAGAGAAAACAAAATAATATGATTTTTGCTTGACCATTGACTTTAAATTGTTAATGTGTACAAAAAAAAGATTTCCCATGAATACTTGGGGGGGGGGGGTCACACAAAGATGTTTATGCATATGCACGTGCAGTAAGTGGTCTTGTTGTTGAAAACACTAGTTTTTTAAAGAATGGTTTGCGAAACTACTTTTCGCCCGTTCTTTGAATATCCACTGTTTAGTCCATGTGGTTACATTTTTATTTACAAAACAAAAGTGTATACTTTATTTTGGACGAGAGTATATATCTCAATCAGTTAAAATGCTTATTCACCACGAATTACGTTAAAAATATTGTTTTACCTTATTAAGATAAAATAAACGAAATTCCATTGCGATCAGAAAAACACATAAATAAGTAAATATGCTCACTTTTCATTGACAAGCCTTCCTGTCGCTTTACTTAGATCCATATCTAGTGCCTCGCGGTGCGGAAATAAGGTGTTGCGGTTTTGATAATCACATAGTTGCAATTATATATATTGATTTCTGCGCAAGTAAAAAAGAAGAACTGGTTAATATAGTTTTTAAGGATTTGGATTGAAATGCCAGAAGGAGTGGGTTCAAATCCAGGTTGCGGCATTTTTTCTAAAATTCGTCAAAAATGAACCTTACTCCTGATTTAAAAAAACGCGGAAATTTATTGAAGATAATAACCTAAAACTCGGAAAAAGATTAACCATCAAGTCCGCTTCTCTTGTCGTCGCTAGTGACGACTCGAGGCAGTAACTGAACGCGCAAAGCATCATGGTTCCATGTGCGTTTTGGTAATATAACTGCACGATTGAATAAATTGAATTTTATATGAAATGCAACATGGGGGTATCATAATAGTGCCTTGCACCAAAATGTACCAAAATGCACCAACATTTAAAAACTTAACATTGGGTATTCAAATTACGCTAAATATCATGTTCACGGAAGCATTGTCACTTCTACATCGCAAAGAACAAATAATCGTCAAGTTATCGCGTAAACAGATTCACACACAGACAAGAGGGAAAACATACTACACAATATAATTGTGGTCGTGGAATAACCTTAAATAAATGTCGATAGTTCTTTAGTACGCATTGGGCTATACCTAGTATAATGACCAAAAATGATTTCATCTTGTCCCTCATCTAAACACACACATATGATTCTACATTCTGCTCTGTATCCTTTATGAGGTAGTTTTGTCCAATAATCAACATGAAATAGTTGATGTTTGAGCATTGTCATATTTCGAATCCCAACGATCGATTATACCATCATGATGTGATTCTCGTTGCAGTGACAGCGTCAAAGAAATGTTTTTATCTTGGAATATTTGAACATAAAACTGTTTCTCAGTTGTAATAAATTGTTTTTTTTTCTTTTTTTGAAGTGTTTGGTGGAAATTTTTCAATTCTTAAAAGCGTCAAGTCTTATTCAATCAGTGTAATGTTTTCTGCTTTGCCAAATGAAGTTGACTTTGGTTAGTTGACTGATTGTGTTGTTTCTTTAAATATTCTTGTAAACGGATATGACGCTCCGTGGTGACAACTGCTAAAATAATTGGCTTCCTACCTAGTGGTCGAACTAGGCTCAAAGCCGATATTAATATGCCTCTATCAAAGTCGATCACACTTATTTCGTTTTCAGTGCTGTGGTTGCAAAACTTTATTTGTTGTTGTCTTGGGTAACTTTTTAGCTTGGTAACCAGCTCGGTCAATATAATCCGACATAGACCTAAAAGACAATAATTTACAGACATAGTATAAAAGTCTAGTAAAAATAGCATTTAGCGCATATTGAAGAATAAAAAGTAGTAATTATTTGAGATTAGACCATTCGTCCTGACCGGGCCGCTTCAGATCTGAACGTTCGTTGGATGTGTCTTCTGGTTCAGGCCACCGTCAGCTGAATTCCCGGTAGCCCGTTGTGCGTGATTTCTCTACTTGTGTTGATTCTCAGATGTTCCGGTATCCTGTCAATCTTAATCTTAACCTACATGGACAGCTACGGTCACTGGCCTATACCCAATGCCCTGACACGCCAAGTGGCCGAAGCAATTAAGATTGACAGGATACCGGAATATCTAAGAATATATATATAAATATGTATAAATTATGCAAAGTCGGATGTGTGAAGGGGGCATTACCTACGTATGAGTTTACGAGGACAAACGAAAGTTAATCATTATTATAAGTACATATTTTTTTTCCTTCTCATGCGGGAAATGACATTTTTCATGATGCCTTACTCTTTTTCTGCAACAATTACACTAAAAACTACTTAATGTAAAGTTTCCCCAGTATTAATTGAAATCTCAATCAAAAAGTCCTCAGATGTCAGAAGACTTTGTAAGAAGTTTATTTAACTAGTTCGTGACAAGTCATTAATCTTTTGGCCCATCGTAATTTGAATCATTGTATGTTAAGTAACAGGCCTGGTTGAGTAGACGCTTTACCCCAAGCGGATATGAATTCATTTCGAATAAACATCAAACAAGTGTAGTAGGATATTATATAAATCATAATCAATATCACCATCAGTGGGAAGACATGACAACATATCCTTTTTAGTTGTTCATATTTTCCAATCGCATAATTCGATATCTGGTTTCAATTTCAGCCGCCTGGATTATAGTGATGGTACTTTAACATATATAATTTGATGGTAATCTTTAACAGAACTTTACATACATGACTCACCAAGAAGGCAGACAATGTAGAAAGAGTGGATTATTCTATTTAAAGGAGAAATAGAAGATTTGAGTCATTGTCAAAAATATATATCTAATACTGGTCATTTCCTTTTTACTTAAAGCTGTTTGTAATGAGAAGCTGTCATTTAGCAAGCAAATATAAAGACATATTGAAGAAAAATTGAATAGGAAATTTAAAATATTTTTAGTTTTTACAACAGTTTATTCAGAGTTTTTAAGTTAAAATGAAAAAAATCCAAATAAGTGCATGTCTGTCTTTTAAAGCTCAAGTTACACTTGGTGCAAGAAATAAATATCGTAGAAATAGTTATAATGAAGTTTATTCACATATATGGGCCACATATCAAAACACAAAACAAATGTCATTTAAGTGATGAATTAAAAAGAGAAAAGAAAAATGTATTTATCAATCATGAATGAGTTACTTTTTAAAGTTACTTTTTAATCAAATTCAAATTCTAATTCAAATTCCTTTAATGCGACACCAACGATGTACCTCAAAGAGAAAATATTCAAATGAACAAACACACTTTACAACAACAATAGCAGGGGTATAACTCATACAATTATTTGTATTCTTTCTCTCTCTCTCTCTCTCTCTCTCTCTCTCTCTCTCTCTCTCTCTCTCTCTATCTCT
>JAUUEB010507080.1:0-10142 GCA_032362205.1 Clione limacina | reverse complement strand
TATTATTTAATTTCTATTGTTTTCACCTCTTATCTCAAGATGTCTGATATTTAAAGGTCTGTACCAATTGACACATTTGTTGACATATTTTATTTCGTGTCAGTTTTGCTATAATATCCAAGCGCGTAGCCAGGGGGACATGGGGGAAAGTCGCGGCCAATACTTTTATAATATGCTATAAAATGCTCTAAATGTGCATAATTTTTAAATTATTTCAAAAAATTAGACTGCTTTGCGGTCATTGCTTTCATAATATCTAAATATGTCCCCCCCCCCAGTTCAAAATCCTGGCTACGCGCCTGATAATATCAATGGACATCAACTTTTGTTGATATTGATTTTTGTATTTTGTTTTTTGCTTGTTTTGCTTTTATTTGTTTGTTCTTTTGTATTTTTTATGTCGTATTCATTGATATCCAAAATTGACCCAGATTTTCACCACTTGACTTGTAAACCAAGTTATACGAATACACGAGTAACTTAAGAACCTTTTGACACACTTTTTATATACGTATTATATCATTGTATCAGAGGATACTTCTTATCGATTACAAAAACTAAAATAATTATTAAGGAATGTATCTATTTATTATAATGAAATTGATTAAAAACCTGTCCTATCATATTTTTTAAAGACAAAAGAATCATCAGATTACATGAAAAGAACCTTAATAAATATATCTTTAAATAATGAACAATATCATTATGTCACTTCCTTAAACAATCATTATAATATACACGTGGTGAAATTGACAATAAATCACTACTTAATTTTGGAACCGTCACACGACTGTCAAAATACATTAATTCATTAATTTTACATGTCTTTAAAGAAAAAATGTACTCTTTTTCCCAGATAAAATCTGTCATCCAAGCTATACATGTCAAAAACTTTCAATATTCTTTTCCTTTTGCGTTTTTCACAACGATTTATTTATTTTTCCCATGATTGTCAATGTCTTCAAAATTAATTTTCTTGTAAGATTAATTTCCCAATACAACTGATCTACTCGTCAAGTTCATAATAAAGCTGCATAAATCACGAGTGTTATATAAAACTGTCTTATTCGATCTCACAAACACGCTATTGTTATCTGTTGTCACTTTACGAGTAGATTTATCTATCTCCGTCTAATATCAAACTGCTTAATGTCAAGGTCCACCCATTGTCGTGTTTTTACAGCGAAACGGAATTATTTCTTCATAACAGTAACTTGTGCATGTGATACCAGTTTCTAAAAAAGGGTATTTTCAGCCCATGTTTGTGGTGGAATTAGACAAAAAAAATATTGTTGAATAATTATAACGTAGTTTATGCAATTTATACACAACTCTGAGACAATATTTTTACAATCTGTAGTAATCGCTTAATATCACGAAGTGCCTACTATCACGAACTTATTGTTATCCGTGAGTCGTTGCATTATTCGAATATATCTCTAATTTCAGCTGATGTTGGCGTTATTTTCCTCGAGTACACCATACATCAGACCAATAATCACCACCGTTCACACTCTCATCTACCTACAACTCTCTCCTCTTCCACTCCTCGTCACCCTTATCTACATCCTTATCAATTAACAAGAGGCATTGATATATAGAGAGGCAATTCATCAACATTATCAAGTGATCTCCAAGGAGTTGCCCGTCACCCCACTCTAACACGATTGTTACTCAAGACACAACTGTTACCTGGGGTTATTGTCTTATCTTTAATGAGCTGAGATTAGTTGTAGAGATTTGTCAACAGGGAATTTTCTACGGCTATCAGATTTAATCATTGGTAGGGGTATAAGTAACTAAATAATCTAGTTCTATGGGGGTGTAGCTTGGAGCTTGTATTAGGTAGACCTTTGGATTCTGGGCTATGCTTAGAGTGGATGGATAGTCATATAACGGTATCGACTTCGTTGGTTGATCTTTTCACAGCATCTCTTTCGAGTGTGTGCAGTGCATGAATTAAAATATGTCTGTGTTCTTCTGCATGTGTTATAATCCTAAAGTCTAGACTTGAAAACCAATCACATTTCCACGTGTCTGGTGTTGTAGTTTTGTGAATATTGAGAAGGATATTGTGACTTATTGACAATACAACATTTTTGTTTTTCGACTGCTTGGTTTTCCATACTTTGAGGACAATTTCAATATTAAAACTGGATATTTGGAGACTATCATTGTGTTTATTTCCATTAACAACTCAAGAAAAGGCTTTATTATATTATATCTCAATAAAGTCACATAAAACACTCGTGCAATTCACCGGGAGATCGATATTATATAAATGTGAATGAAGACTGGAAGAAATTACCTATCATGTGTTATTCTGATTTTGTAAGGTAAATATAGTTTGAATTATACAAAATTTTGGGTATCATTCGAGATTCTTTATTATTTTGATTTTCATTATACGTATATCTTCTATGAAACTATAAACTGTTTTTCTTTGCCCTTTTTTTATTTGTGCGCATGGGAACCCCTGAATGATATCTGGTTTCAAATTATCATCTCAGATTAGATATGTCACATGTTATCATTTATCATATTGCAAACTGTAATTCAAAAGTACGCTTAATATGTTGTTGACAAGACCAAGATAGATTTAATTACTATCATCTCTAGGTGTGGGTTTTTCCCAGGGGCACCGGAAAGAAGGGGACGGGGGCGGGAGTCCTCTTTGCCATTATTTTTTTTTCTACTCTTAAGGGTCATATGCATGCTATGTTTTTTACTCTTTAGAGTCAAAGTCCCCCCCCCTTTTTTTTGTTTTAATTTTTTAATTTTGGCACCCTTGGTTTTTCCTAGTCTGATTCGCGATATAGTTATAAACATGCGACGTCCTAATAAAGGACATAACCAGAGTTGCGAGAGGTAGCAAACAAGCAACACTGACAGGATTCGAACGCGAGAATTCTCCTATAATCAGGCGAAAGTGTGCCCCGATGCCATTATCCCTCCCTCTGTTTTTCAATTTATTAATCGATTCTTGAAGCACTTTTCTTATAACTGTTGCCCCATATTGATTATTCTTATTAAAACTATACACGTGTCGCTATCGACTTTGATATAGTTAACATTCATTCCACGTGTGCCTTTGATATCAAACAACGTCCACAATTCACAGTGTAATATTGCACAATGTTTAACTGTAGCTAGTACAGACACAACACGGCGTTCACTTTCTTGTCTCAAGAACTGTGTGTTATCATCCCACTGGATTGATATAATTCTATTAGCGGTCAGTATTGGTCAAACATACAATATCATAGCTTAGGTCAACACTTGAATATTATCTCTCATCGAGTGGTCACTTCTAGTCACTTCTTTGATTACAGTTTTCAACTCTACTGATAAATTCTAATATGATACAATAACACTTGTGACTCCGTGACACGCCGCTTGTGATGCTGTCAAAGTGAGACTGACCCTGAACTTTG
Source organism: Clione limacina (assembly GCA_032362205.1). Classification (NCBI taxonomy): domain Eukaryota; kingdom Metazoa; phylum Mollusca; class Gastropoda; order Pteropoda; family Clionidae; genus Clione; species Clione limacina. The sequence goes on along the minus strand of JAUUEB010507080.1, from coordinate 6,708 downwards.
ACTTTTGCATATCTAATCAACGCGTTTTCAAACATAAAATTCTTACGTGTGTTTGTTTTTGTATTGTTTTTAATTTAATGCATCAAGAATAGTTAATAAACATGTGGAGAAAATGAAATTCACATTTTAGGAGGTAAAGGTTGTTATGCCATTTTAAACACAATAAGTTAATGTTAAATACTGGGTTCACATTAGAGTCATTTACTACATCTGATTCCATAGTGAGTGGCAGCAAACATGCGACACTGGTCGGATTTGAACCCGAACCTTCTAGCATACGAGGCAGAGACATTACCTCGATGTATTAAACATCCCCTCATACACATGTACCTCTCAGTCTGCTTCTTCATTTTCTGGCTATCTCATAATTTCTTCGGAAATATCTCCTTTGTTTCTTCTACAACAAAAGAAGATTAAACATGATGACAATAAATTCCAGCTTTAACAATATTTGTTTTATTCTGTTACAGGTTATGAGGTCATGTTAGCAGTACGTCGATTGTAGACACGCCTGATCCTATTTACTTACATTGAGAAGAAATTCAAAACATTCAAGATGGCAGAGATAAGAATACCTAGAGACAGAATTCCAGAAGACATTTTATTAAGGCTTCAAGCTATTGGTCAGTCTGTGATGTTCCCGATCAGTGGATCCTCTCCTTCTACACACATTGCTTCGAACTGCTCACTTCAACCGGTGAGCATCATCACTCCAGCACCAACAAACACGTACCCGATTGTTACATCATCATCATCTACTTTCAGCCTGATGACCTCGTGTCAAGGTAGTACGACATCAGTGCCAGTCGCTACAACTGCTGCACCAGCTCAAATTCACATCAACGCAAGTGCTGCATTTTCTCCAGGGCGATCGACACCTAACTCATCGAGTTCACTGCAGACAATGAGGTCACCAAAGACATTACCTTCTCAAAGAATGCAGTTTTCTGATAGAAACTTGACTACGTCATCGTGGTCAACAGTTTCACCAGGCCGCCAATCATTTGAAACTATGGCCCAGACTTCGTCTTGCAGGAGTGAAGTAGGAGAAGCACATAAGATAAACATAGACGAAGTAGATGGCGGTGATGGTTGCTCTGTTGTCCACGTGGTTGCTGAGGGATCAAGGTCACCAAATGGAAAACAAAGTATTGAGTCAGACATTGTGCGGGTTTTCCCGCTAGAAGATGAATCTGATAAAGAAATCACAGACTCTCAGAAACAACAATTCCCTGTTGATGACGATTCTGGTATTGTCAGATTATTTCAAACCCCCAAAAGACAATCATCACCAGTAGGCAAAACTTTAGAAAGTGCCACCGAAGAAGCTCCAAACACAGTCAGGATGTTCAATCAAGAAGTTCAGTCTCAAGAAGAGGTGACTACTAGTCGGTTAATGAGGTCTGATGATGGTAGACTTAACCTTCCACAGCAGTATGACTCATCGATACCATCACCAAATCACAGACACAGCCATCCCCAAGCCAACATCAATCGCCGTCTTACTCCTACACGCAACATCGCAAAGTCTCCTTCACCAAATCATTTTCAATCAAACCAAAAGCACACAGTGTCACCACTTCAGACAATGTACACGATTAATGGTGTTAAAGACAATCTTTCTGGAACACCTCGTCGAGCAACACCCAGTATGTCAATGAGAAAGCATGGCAATTTCCGCCATTCTCCATTTCCCACTACTGCATCCAGAAGATCTCCAGAGCTACCAACACCACCTGAGACCCCGGATGGGACAGAAGATGACGAGGTGTTTTGTTATGACGATGTTACCTTGCATGGCGATAGTATGGAAAGGCGTTACGCTATTGAGGTAAGTTAGTTTACGTAAATAGAAAACATCATCTCGAAGCAGTTAAGATAATTGATACGTGTACACATTTGATTAGTTAACAAAAAAAAACTTCAAAAGAACACTTGTAACTATTCTTTAGTGTATTTTCCTTGAATCACTTTTTGGTGGTTTAAGGTATTGTCTTACGATTATTTCTCTCTTGCTGTAATTTTGATACGTATTGGAGAAAAGATAAGGTATATATTTTCCCAAATTTGGAACAGTATTATTAAACGCAGATACACGATAAGAAGCAGACGGGTTTATGTTGAATTATGCATTGTTTCAAATTGCTCAGCTTATGGTAGGTTTTATTTACTCACTTACAAAGCATCAATAAGTGTTTTATAAGGAATAATATCTATTTTTTTCATTCTCTCACCAGGCTTACCGTCTCAGCCAAGAATCAACACCAAGAAAGGAAACGAATGTCCAGTTACGACACAGCTCTGACAGCAGACGTTACGAGCAACGAAACACACAACACACATCACCATTCACCCCCACCCAGAAACTATCCGAGCTCAATGTTGGAGACAGGAGGAACACGAGGAAGCGCCTGTCATTCGAGGAGGACGATATGATCCTACCCCCTTCTCCACATACACAACAGTATCATAGCGACCCTGTCCTGTCCAATCATGGACAAATTAACAATAGTTACTTTCAACCATTGACGTCATCACCCATAATTGGCAGACAAACTCTTTGCGCGCAGATAAATCAACATAATTATAATATTATTCCAACCAATCAGAGAACAGTTACATCTACGAATAGTCAATATACCTGTAACCAAGGTGTTCAGAGTTCTTCTCACAATGCATTTTCACCAATCATAAGTGTTCAATCTCATTCAAACATTCAAAATGAAGCATTAGCTCCGCCCAATTCACCTTTCTGCAAACCTACGTCACAAAATATTCCAGAAGTCAAAGATATCATTGAACGTTTGTGTGGGCCACCTGTAAATCCACCAGTCAACCAATTCAGACCAAGACTCCACTCTGAAGGTGACAGAAGTGTGGATCATCAAGGTTTTGCAAGTTCTTGTCCTGCCTATGGGCGTGGCTCTCCAGCATTAGCCCCTCCCCGTCCACGAGGACAGACGTTCTCTCACGGGAAAAGACGACGTTTAGGTGAGTATTTTTGGTTTTCACATACATTTTAAAATTCACTTCCATCCTGTTTGACTCTGTATGATTTATTATTCTTGTTGTTATTATGTATGCTGATATCCTCTAGAAATAACAAAACCAAAACGACTGATTTTGCGTTAGTAACTGCTTTACACTTTCGTGTTAAAATCGTTAAAGTTGCTTGCAACACAAAGAGTGACCACTATGAGTTTTTAGGTGATATTTTCCAAGAAAAGAAAGAAAGATTAAAAACAGAAAGCGTTAGGCACGTATACCCAAATACAAGTGCATAGGAAACATGTTGAAAGTATCCGTCCGTCTACAGATTTTGCTCTAAATGTCGACACTGATCTTGAAATTGAAATGAATCAGGGTTTGAAAATGTTCTTGTGACGCTTGTTGCGTTTATAATTTTTTGATTTCTTAGAACAAAATATGAAATTAATACCATGCTCTTTATTTGCATTTTTTAAAAAATCACGAACACTGTCTTTGTAACCCGATTTTGTCAAACGAAAGATTTTATGATATGGGTTTTTAGCAGAAGTGTTCCTTGGCTCTTGGCATTCAGATATTTGTTCTCAGATTGGTCAGCCCGATGTCAATATACTGTGCAGGGCTATGATGTACGGATTGTGATGTCCCTTACATGACGTAAGAATATATTAGAGAGCACCATCGCCTGTATAACATACCGTGTGTTATAGAGATGTTAATCCCATCGTCATTTTTTTAAATCTTTCATTTCAATTAATGTTTCTTTTGTATTTATTTCCAGACACCTATGATGAGCATGATGGTCCAACATTGACACAAACTCCAAACAACTATCAGAGACCGGAAACTCCGATAAACAGAGATAGCTGTGCATGCGCAACGATAGAGAGAAACTTTCTACAAATGGCGGAGTGCGCTTACAAGAACATTCGACGTATGGATTCGACTTCTGTAGATTTTGATCGATTCCGCCAAGAACTTGCTCAAACGAACAATATTCTAAGAGAATCTCTGACAATTATCGAAAACTTCAAACATATCTGTGAGCATACAGGTGATTCAGACATTCCAGGGAATACGGGCTAGGTTTATTATATATAATTATTTATATGATATGAGATAAAGCTGTATATCTTAACCGTCCATTTTTAGACACACTGAATTGTTATACATATAAGTAAACTTCTACCATGTTTAAATCTGTATTGCCAGTATCATGTGTAGTTATGACGTCACATGTGTGTGATTCCAGTAACATGTGTAGTAATGACGTCACATGTGTGTAATGCCAGTTTTATGGCGTAAAATGCCATCACATTGTTTAATGTCAGTAACATGTGTAGACATTTCTTGACATGTGGTATAAATAATATTTGCAGTAATGACGTCACATGTGTGCAGTGTCAGTACCATGTACAGTAATAACGTCACATGTGTGCAATGCCAGTACCATTTAGTAAAGATATATATCAGAAATCCAGGCTGTACTAAACACGTTGACTGTACACCTTTGCCAGTTTGTGTGGTTGATGCTCTTATGTGATGGAATATAGTATAAGTTATTTATTTAAATAAGATATCTTTATTCCACTAAAACCTTGTTTTATAAATGATAAAGATTTAGTGTTTGCTGTGACGCGTGAAGTGTGATAACCTTTATTCAACTTGGGTATTCTATTTTTACATTTTTGCTTGTAAATAACGATTTTATTTAAATAAACTTCAAAGAAGATGATGGAGAAAGTATTGGTGGACACGTTGTTGAAATAATGATAACTTTCTTATTGCAAAGTTTAATTTTTTGACGCCTGTTTCATGATCTCCTTTGCATCAAATTGTGAAGATGTCATTGTTTTGTGAGAGTGAATTGATACATTCTTTGTAAGCATTAATTTGGGATTGCTGCTGACTACTTATTTACAAAATAATATTTCACTTCTGCAAAGAAATCTAGAAATTTGGTGATGTTAACACTACAGAGACTAATTATCTTTCTCTTATTATCTGTATTACCATCTCTCTCTCTTTACCTCTTCTCTATCTTCCTCTTAGTTTATCCCATTAACTCGTGTAGTTATCTATCTCTATTCACACATTTTATCATACAGTATTAATATTCTGCATCATAGTCATATGTACAACACCTCGTTTATGCTACCATTACATAGGATAAACTTGTTTAATCAAAGCACCGAATTCATGCACACAAACTTAATATCTACAATATGTTCAATGTGTTAAGAAATAAATCTCAACAGCAAATATCAAACAACTGATAACTGAGCACCGTTTCCATTATGTCTTTCTATTGGCTGTGCTGATCCAGGAGAAGCCAACGCCCCGAATTTGTAATCCTGAAAAAAGATTAAATGAGAGTTGATGATAGGCAGTTTAATATATTGGCAAAAAGAAGGAAAGATAAACAAAATTATGGACAAATATACATATCGGTTCTTTATTATAAAAACACGTTATAACTCAGGAACTATCATACACAAAAATCTGGTTTCCAAAGGTAAATCAGAAATTCGTTTAATATTTATTTGGCATCACGCCCAAGTTGGTATAACGATTGTATTGGTAATCAGGCAATAATCGAAAAAGAATAATTATGTATTATAAGTTGATAAGTGATATGTTTCTAAGATGCAAATAAGTTTATTTTGAGAAAGTCAATAAATAATACTACATATGAATTCACGTAAATATATCAATACACGCACACTGAAGTGTATGTTTGCTTGCGTCTCGATTTCCTCAAAGGTCCCTTGATTGATTTAGCTGTAGTTTGAACATAGGATTACAAACATACCAAAGGGGTACTTCGAATAATAAAATTCATAAAATCTCAATTAGTAACATTGTCATGAATTTTATTATTCGGAGTTCCGTGCGAGCGCCTGAACTTTTATATTAGATCCTTTTTGGTAACATTTAAGCATTGAAAAAATATGGGGAAATTGGCCTTTGGACACTTTTGGACAATTTTTGGAGGAATGTTGGTGCGAAGCGGGGATGAACTTTAAAATAAACTTTAAGCATTGAAAACCTAAGAGGGAAATCGGCCTTTTAATACTTTCTTTTTTTGTAATTCTTCAAACTGTGGAGGTGTTGGCGCGAAGCCCATGAGCTTTGCAGGTAGGTCTCTTTTGAAATGACATTTATGCATTGAAAACCTTAGGGGGAATTGGTCTTTGGACATTTTGTTCTTCTTCTTCTTCATCTTCTATTGAGCTCATAGCGGAAGTCAGGTAAAACCGACGCGTCATAGTCATTAGAATATAATGATAATATATTTGTTTGATCACATTTTTTCTTTTCGATTTTTGTTGTTGGTGTTGTTGATTCTGTATTTACTGTCATATAACCCAAATCAGATATTACATTTTTTTTGGCTCCTTAGCATTTCGATTTAGGTGAATTTGACCTGAACATATAATGAGCTATATCTCCACAATGATTAAATGATCATATCCTCGAAACTCCTGCTTTTTACTTTTTCTGTTCACTGTGGGATGACCATTAGTCATGTTGGCATACAAATCTTAAATAAATTTCTTATCAACCTCTAAAAACCATTAACCAATTCGGAGTTATTTTGAGTTTTCATTTGTTAACAATAATGAAACGCCTAGCAGAATTAACAACTAGAAAAAATGAGTACTCGTAGAGAGTACAACCCCGATCATCGGACACAAAGGGACATTACATTGTGCACTT